>QVOA01018494.1:0-53936 GCA_014825685.1 Pseudomyrmex cubaensis | reverse complement strand
ATAGTTTCTGCTCAACATCTTGGAAACGGCTCGTATTGGCCTTATATATTTCTTAGTTCAATTTTCACGAGCCTTAATAAGTTATTTATATGAAATCAGATATTCATAACGAGATTTTTAACGTTCTTGCGATTTGCGTTAACATTTATATGTAAGTGATATTTATTTAACATTCTCCGCATTTATAATTTTAATTTTTTTTAGACTGTAATTTATATATAAACATAGTTGTTATGTTCATTCGTTTATTGTTTCGTAAGATATTGTTATTATTCTCTACATAACTCTCCTTAAGTTATAAAGTCATTGTTTAGTTATTACACGATCGCATACATGCATCTATAAGAAACATAATCCGCGTGCAGAAGAAAAAATCGTGAAATTTTACAAGCGAGAAAAACAAGAAAAGTGTCACATAGCCGAAGAGATTTTGAAAAGCTTCTGTTTAAATAATAATCCATATTATCACGTCCCAGCGATAATGAACGGTTTGGAAAAAATGGACAGTAATTCAACTTGCAATATTGATTTTTCTGATTTTCGAAGATTAGTGACATCTGTTAAAAGCGTTCGAATTGTTTGCCACGCGATGTATATCTTTTATCGTTGAATGTGTTTTGCACAAAAATAAAACGCGCTGATTCAAACTTTAAATACGCGTGTACGAAATATTAACTTCAGAACAAAAACAAACATAAAACGAAGAATTTTAAACACGACTCAAACATTTCCAAACACATCGATATGACTCGTTTCGAACATCAGAAAATCACAATTTTGCAAAATAAATTTCTGTTAATTTTTTCTTGTTTTTTTTTCTTTTTTTTTTACAGTAGTTGCACGTACTCCTACTCTAGCGTATCTCGATATGAAGTTTTATTCAATATACATATATATATAAATATACATATATATACACGTCGGAAGATTGCCTGTCCATAGTATTTATTGGCCGTTCTGTATCAGGATTGGCGGATTGGATTTCCGCGAAAAGTAACTTTGTAAACAAAAACACACAATCTATAGATCGAAAGATAGGCTTTTCTCGTTGATACTTTCAAGCTTGTGTAGAACTGTTTCTTAGGATTTTCAACAAATTTCTTAAGATAGAATAAAAATCCGAAAGAATTTCGTACAAGAAATTTGTTCGCATTGAATCATTTAATTCTTTCTCTGTGATCCTGTTTTCCAAAATTTTATCCTTTATTTATTAAAAAACAGATATTCTACACAACGATACCTTCTTTGTTCATTACTACTATTTTGTAGTTTTATTATAAAACGTGCTTTTCGATCACTCAATGTAGTGAAAAAGGAATTGCAATTTTCACGAGTAAAAATAAAATATAGTACATGTATATAAAAAACATTTATAAAATACAAGGTAAAAAAACAAACATTTAGAATATGTTTCTCTAGAGTTTACAAATCCTTACATATTATGAAGTGGTTATATATGCAGAAATATCTCTGTATATATGTGGATGATTGAAAAATCACGTGGTCTTCTCAAATAGACAAAGAAGGTTTATTTCATTTTATAATCATTGTAAATTTTTATTGCATATCTACATCATTGTATTTTTAATTTTTCCTACGTAATATTTAGAAAAGATTTCTTCTTATAAGTGTTTTTACGAGATTATGAGTATGTACAAAAATGTGTCGCTTATATTTACACAACCTTACAACTACACTTTGAAACTTTATCCCAAACCGAAAGGTTCCGGTTCTGAACGAGAATAAAATAAAAGTAAATAAAAAAAAAAGGATTACTTTATCAAAACAGCGCGCGTGTAGCAGCGCGCGGATGCACAATTTGAATTTAATTTATTTTACCATATCGCTATCTCGTTTAGTTTACAACATATGATTTACATGAATGCTCACATTGAATATAATAGTATTCGTAGTGATGTTTTTTTTTTTTTTATATGCAAAAGTATTTATATCTATAATACAACAAGTATATGACTAAAGAACACTTTTTTTAAATCTGTAAACAAATAGATACGTTCCAATTTATAATGTGGACATAATTCAATATATTAGAACGCCATATAAGTAATAATCGCTTTCTGATAAAAAATTATGCCATGTATATCATTCTTTATTACATAATTTTTTTTAACTTCTAAAAAGATCTTAACCCTCTTAAATAACATATACAAATTTAGCACGTACACTAAATATATTTTATTCCTATTTTTTTCTTTTCTTTTCTTTTTTTATTTTTTTATTTTTTTATTTTACCTCACAATTTTATTTGATGAAGACAATCAATGTTCAAATAATTAGCAATCAAATTTGTTTGTTATTGCATAACGAGAATAATGTTGTCCTACATACAAAAACAATACTCTTATTATCTAAGAAACCAAATAAATATGTTTATCATACAAATTATTACCAATTGTTAATTTCTTTAATTTAGAAATAAATAAAATCAAAACTTTCAAATTTTAATACATGCAATTTTATCAAATCATATTCATCAAAACTGTGTGAAATTATTTGTTCTTCTCAAAATTTTTTATCTCACGTTCGCGTGTCTTTGAGGTGAAAGATTAAAACATTCACACGACTAATTCCTTGCAAAAGCGCACGTAAAACAAAAATTATCCGTACCGAGCCAACGTTACTGCTTGTATGTATAGAAGAGATAATTCATCTTGCATATTTCCTCTAGTTTTGCGCTTTACGTAGACAGGGCTCAAGGCAATCGAATCTGATTGACATAAACGTCAACTGAATTCAATCAGTTTAATATATACATTTATACTCAAACTCTGTGAGCGCGCGATTAATATTTATCTAGCTTAAATAGTTGCCGCACTTTTTCACAATTATCAACATTACATTGGCTCTTTAGTTTTACCATATCGAAATAAGAGATCTCGAGTATAACAATATTCAGAATCGTTTATATCTAAACTATTCATCGTTCTGCAATGTAGCCTTAGCAACGACCTCGTCCCGGTGTACTTTAAAAACAAGAATCAAACTATAATGCGGTATGTCTCTTATTTCATAAAATTAACTTATAATCCACATACACTCTTGTGACTGGCTAACTGATAAAACTGGAATCTCTCGTTCTTTCTTTTCTTTTGCACGTAAACATATACCCACATATTCTACTTATTTCTATTTATGTTTCAATTGAATGTCCAGACTATAGATTCTCTATATAATACAGAAAAAAGAATGCAAGCAGTGAAATTAAGCAGCAAGCAACGTTTCTTGTTTCCTCGAGAGTGCTATAAATTCGCTTAAGTCCTAAAACTCGCGTTCTTTTTTTTATATATTAATATGATCCCCTAAAGAACTTATAGCAAAAACTTGTGATTCGTACGGAAATATATATACGATACATTCAGGCGATCGCGCGTTTCCCCTCCCTCCCCCGAAAAAGTCAGAGTAATAAATAAAAGATATAAAAAAAAAAGACAAGAGAAATGCATACATAACACATTACAAAACAATCTTACGTAGCGGCGTGTTTTCCAGCTAATCAGCACCTTTTTCTTCAAGTGGACAGGTACAGCCGGTGATAGTCGTTCGCGCCAAAGGCGCAATTGCATTTCGGACATTTTCGCTGTCGCGTCTCGTAACGTGTGCGCAAACAGTCCCAACAAAACACGTGGAAGCACTTTGTGAGAACCGCATCTTTACGTTTAACCTTGCAAGATGGACACGTCAAAGTCTCCTTGTATTCTCGCAATTCTTCCGCCATCACTTCGTCCAGAGTCTCAGCGAGCTCGATCTTCTTCATACGTTCAACCTTACGTCTGAGTTGCGCTATCTCTTCCTACAGTGCAAAAGAAATTTGTAAGTAGTTCAGAACGCAGCACAAAAGTGCAAAAAAGAGTGATATCTGTAAAATAATACCTGTAATCTTTTAGTTTTATACGCTTCAGCTTCCAAGGAACTTGTCTTCTCCGCCACAACTTGTTGCGCTTCCTTCATTTGAGAATGATATTTCTCTGTATAACATAATAAGATTTTTTATATTATTTTATATTTTTTTGACAAGAGGAGGAAAGAGAGAGAATTTGCACTCAGTCTCTTACCAAGATGAAGTTTGAGATCGGCGGCCGATTGTGCGCTTTCTATCGCTTTTCGTTTATGCATCTCCATCGCCTGCTGTCGAAGAGCCAGTTCTTTTTCCACTGTCGCGAGGGAGTTTTGTAAGAGACGTTCCTTTTCCTCCAATTTTCGCACAACGACATTAGCCGCCTCTACTTGCGTAGTTAACGTAGACACTTGCTCCTTCAACACATCCTTTTCTTCTCGCGCGAGTTTGTGCAGTTGATTGCTCTTGATCCTCTCTGTCATGAGCTTGAAATTCGCGTCATCCTTTTCGCGTAACTGCTGTATCAGTCTGGAGTTTTGTTCCTGCATGTCTTCGAACGCCTGACCGGTCACTTCCATCTCATTCAGAAGCGCCTCTTCTTCCTGTACATAAATTTTGTTTAGTTTCATGTCCCACGTGTGCTGTAATTAAAGCACTTACGTATAATACCTGCTTCTGGCAAGCAACTTGACGCTGCAACGTGTACGCCTGTTCTTCCAATTTTTTAATCTTTATTTGCGCGTCTTCATCCGCTAATTTTTTACGCTCTTCGCGTTTACTCTCCTGCAAATAACGTGCAATTAGCAATAATTAACAATGTTATATTACGTCAAAATGTTAGTCAACGATAAGCACAATGTTACAATTGTTGTATACACTACGGCGTACTTGAGTTTTCTTAAGTTGTTGTCGTACATCCTCCAACTCTGCTCTGGTTTTCCGTTCCGCAGCCATCAACTGCACCTTGTCCCGTTGCTCCTTCCCGACACCTTTGTACATGTCTAACAAGAGCTTCATTTCTTTCATTTCATTCATAGCCTTTCTGCAATTAAAAATATTAACTTTCGTTTTTTTTTCATTTTCTAAAAAACACTTCACTATGTATAATTTTATTCGATAATAGATATCTCAGCAGACATACTTAATTTGTGCCTTGAGATCCCTAACAAGTTCCGATTCCGCCATCTTCGCGTCTTTGGTGCGATGCGCAGGATCACGATGCTCGGTTTTCACGGATTCCTTCTTGATATCTTTCTCGCGTTTAATGTCCTTTTCTTTTTTCAAAGTCGGCGAAGTCAGAGAATCTGGCGTTCCTTTGTTGACTTCACCTTCTCCTACTTCGATAGTTTCTACCTCTTCGTCAGCACCAGATTCTCTCTTTATCGAAACACCGCTTTCTTCTTTTATCTATTTGTCAAAAATAGACGATCACCAAGAATGAAGTACTTCTTGTAAGTTTTATACAATTATGCACAAATATTTTTAAAAATAATTATATTATAAAAAAAGTTCTTTACAATGTAAATTTTTTATCTAGTGTAACATACCTGCGTAGAACCTGGCAAAGAATTGGACGCATCTTCTTCTTTTCCACTGCCGTCCGAATTACTTCCTTCTTTGTTTTCTTGCGCTGTTTGCTGGCCCAGTTTTGCCGTCAGTTCTTCTATATCCTTCTTTAACTAAGATAATTCAATAAGCAAATCCTGTTATTTATTTTTATTAAGAACACACAGAGCATTAATGTATGTCTGTGTAGCTAATTTGGATAAAAAGCTACATAAAAGCTAATACTTAGAATATACTCGTAAACATACCCGAGGTATTTCAGTGGAAGCTTCCTTATACTTTCGTTTGTAACGGTGAACCTCTCCTTTCAATTGCTGATTGTGATTCTGAAGAGACGTGATCAAGTGTCGCATTTCTCGATTGATCGGGCCCGTTTGCTCATTTGCGGCAAGATTCTGCTCAAATTCGATACGAAGCATCTCGTATTCTTTCCGCAATTGCGCCAGGACATCTTCAAGCTGCATAACTTCACCGCGTAATTTCTTCTGAGCCATTAATTCCTCGCTCTACAACAAGAATACGTTTCAATAGAAAATTAAAACCAACTTACCAACTTGTGAATAATTATCGATATTAAGGTCTTACCTCCATCATCTCAATTTGACGTAAATGTGCGTTCTTGCTCGTCTGCATTTGCTGACGAGCGTCATCCAATTGTGTTTTTAACTGCATAGACTCGTTATAAAGCACAGAAAACTGTGATTGCAAACATTTATATTCTGTTGTTTCCACAATTACCGACTCGGGAAGTTGTCTTATCTGCAACACACAAAAGACACAATCATCGGCATATCTTTAATTGATAAACCAACAAGAAGTTTGGTAAAAAAGCAAACTAAATCGTATAAAAACTAAGAAGTTTATTTACTTACATCCATTTTTAATTTTTCTACTTCTTTCAAAGTGTCACGATGCTGCTGATGTAATTTGTCCAATTCTTGCAGTCTATTATTAGCTAATTCACGTGTCTCTTCAAGCTCTCTTTGCAAGTCATCGAGCTGTAAATAAGAAAAAACATTGGAAATAAAAATATATCTATTTTTATATAAAACACCACTTTATTTCTAAGAAAAAAGTTTACTTTAGTCTGTGAGACACTAGAGGCAACCAAAGTATTCGGTTTGTTGCTGCCTTTCTCGTCAGTTCCATGAATTTGTTGAAACGCTTTGAGCTTCTCAATCGCTTCTCCAAGATGATGTTCCAATTTATCGTTTCTCGCTCGCACTTTGTTCAACTCGTATTGCAAATCGTCTACTTGATTTCGCAATTCTGCTGCAAGTGTATCTTTTCCTGTTATGGTATCTTGCAGTTCTGACATCTATAAAGAAGATTATTTGTAATAAACTAACAATTCAACAATCAAAAATATACCAATACGAAAGTGCTGAAAAGAACCTGTTAAATACAAAAAATAAACAAGTGTTAATTACCTTTAATGAGATGGTGTGATATTTTTCGTGCAATTGTATATTTATAGCCTGCAAATTTCTATTTTCCATCTGTATCTCTGCATTAGCACGACGCACAACCTCATCGATGTTTGGCGCATCTTCTGCATAATTTTTTAAATCAAATTATACACTTAAACTGTTTTTAAATTAACAATGTTTCACAGCAATTGCCCAGTGTATTCATATACATTCAAGAAAATTGTATTATTTAAATTCTACATATAAAAAAAAACTACTTAAAGAATAGTTTGCTCTTTTTATGTGACACATCATACTCACCACCATCGAACTCTCCTTTAAGCGCAAGAGTGATTTTTTCATTTCTCTGGGACAAACGATCAAATGCTTGCACGACTTTCGATACGGCTCGCTTGGACACTTGTACACGGTTTGCTAATTTGTCATCTAATTCTTCCTTGTCCCACGATGATAATTGCATAAGAAATGATGTTGTAGCCTCGCTTTCATCTATAAAACATTACACAATTTATAAAAATAATGTTGTTGCCAAAACTGATTGCTCTGTCTTCCCACTTACTTTTATTTTCGGATTCATCAGCAGTTTCAGCATCAAATCTTTGTAATAGCACACGTATATCTTCGTTGAGTTGGTTCCAATATCGATTAACAACATTAAGTACTGCATCGTCCTGCATCTGACGTTTTTCTAATTGTTCAATACGCTGTCTTAACTCAGCTTCCATTCGATGTCTTTGTTCTAATCTCTGAAATAGATGAACAGTATATGAGAAACAATGTATATTTAAATACTTAAATAATATCTGAGAAAAATAAATCTATCTTCATATACATAGTTTGTTCTGCTGTAACATAATACATTATTGTTTATACATGTATAATTTACACATACCTGTGCCAGCTTTTTGTTTTGAAACTGTAGGACCTTCATATCCATCTCCTCAAGAGTGGATATGGGTCCTATCAGGATTGGCTCAAACTGCACCTTTTTAATAGGTGGTTGTGAACTGCTGTCTTCTGCAGGTCGTTTCGACATCTTTGCTAATTGAGGTATGTCCTATTTTTAAAATATAAGATACTGATAGTGTGTGTGTATATACATACATATAAATAATATAAATATATACGATATATTAATATAAGACTTTTGTGTTTATCTAATTCTTAAGAAAGAGATACTTTGACTATAAAACTAAATATAAATAAAAAGTTGTATCATGTATGTGTACATATTTTGTTACAATATACATATATTTTTTTACAATATACATATATTTTTTTACAATATACATATATTTTTTTTACAATAAATTGAAGTTGTTTTGTAGATTAAAGAATTAAAAGTATGATAGTTCAATTTTTTTATTTGTATTCATTACAATACAGAAAAAATTTTCAATCTAACCATGTTTAAAGGTTATGAAACTTTACATCTACCATATGGCAAAAAAATATCTTTCTTTTCGTTATTTTTCAAATTTTCAGAAATACAAATGCTCCGATGTGAAAAGGTTATAATTTATATCTGAAAAAAACTATAAAAAATGAATAATATACATCACACCATCTTACAAATGTGAACGAACAATTTGTACAAGCAACTTCTCAAATACGAATATAAACGAAACAAAAAAATAAATATCAACTCGTAATATTCAACAGAATAATCTTCAAGCTATTCTCTAGATGTTGTATTTTTTTCTTTTTATTCTGTTTCACGATACGAAAAGTGAGGTTCGGTCAGACCGTTGGGATCGAGATCAAAAATTTTTCGTATTATACTAATCGCACCGTGTGCAGACCAGGCGCGGAATTATCATCGGTGAGAGCAAATTTCTCGTTCAATAGCAACAGATTGTTTGATTTATCGTGCAATGCTATTGTTATTGATCGCACGCGCGCGCGCAAAATACTTTGCAAGGTATACCTTGATACGCGCAATTAAGCTTCCCCGACTTGCAACCTTCCGCGAGAGAGGATGCGTTTGTCTTCTTCACCACATGGCTAAGTCATTCTTGGATTTGACGCAGCCGACGTGGTTGATAGCTCGCCGCGGTTTTTCTGCATCTTACGCGATTCTCTCTCACGTCGACCAAATTCGGGAGAAGCGGGGAAAGCCGTGCAGTGTCCAGTCCTGTCGAGAAACCGCCAGTTGCACGTCCTCGCAGCAGCAGCAACGACGGAAGCCACCATTACGCGGCGAATGCAGGAAGCAAGAGAACTAAGCGAGGAATCCGAGTGTGTTCTCGCTCGATCGATAAAAAACGGAAGGACGTATCGACCGTCGAGAACTATCGTTTAGGTTACTTATTTGTTTCGTTCGAAGCCGTAGAGCGACGCTGCGATCGCGGATCAGCTGAGAAAGTCAGAGGTTAGGTATTCACGTTATGTCGTTTACGTACGCGTGTGTACATGAATTTTTTCACGCAACTTGCGTGATTTGTATATATCGTGTGGTGCGCGAGAAGAGAGTCCTTGACTGAAGACATATAAAAGCCGGAGAAAAGAGCGAGAGTTCTTTTGTTAGGCTATATTGTAAAACTCTTCGAAATCGATTCGGAATGAGATTCTTCTATTGTTTTTTCTATTTTCTTTCTCTCTCAAAAGAAGCAACGACAGAAATCGACAGGAATTGATTTCAAACAGTTTCGTAACAGATACTTGCCCAGGAATAGTGATCGTTACAAAACCAATCATGGATTCGAGAAAGGTGACCTTGTCGAAGGGCATATTGCAAATGAAAGTAAGTCGAACGCAATGTGTAGGACAGGATTGTAATCTGCAGTATGTAATAATTGTGTAATAACGCATGGGCTTTTATGTTGTTTTTAGTTCATGAAAAAGACGAAGGACAAAGTGGAGAAACAACAGCTTCAAGAAGAAGGAGAGGAGTACTTCGGCAGTCAGTTCAAGTCGTGCGTGAGAAACTCATTGTAAGTACTCATTGTAATATTTCCTGTTGCTTCTTTCAAACATAAAACTTATCTAGATTAATAACAACAAATCAACAAATCAACTTCCTATTGGTTCTTCGCTACTAGATCGAGATTTTTCGCTAGCAGGAACATTTCACAATATTTGTCAGCGATGGTGTTGTTGTTATTGAGATTTAGTGCGTCTTGTTTTTGTTTTCTTTTACGATACAGCGAAAAGTTCTTCGTGGAACCGAGCTACGTCTTTTGTGAAGAACTCGCGGACGGTAGATTAAGCTTTCAAGGAATGAATCCAAACATAGAGAAGCTGATGGAAGCAAGAGAGAGCGCAAAACAAGCTAAGCTAGAGGTGAAGCAAGAAACTGACATATCAGACGAGCAAATGGCCGTTCAGTGGGAGAAAATGCGACTTAAATTTGACAAGCAGAGGCACAGAAAGACGCAGCACAGAAAGACGAAGACGGAAGATGAACCGATAGAAAAGAAACCAAAATTCTTGAAACCGGTAGATTGATTCACTTTGTTTTGTAAATATGAAGTTGTACCATAATTAGGAATTTCTAATTAAATGGATTTTCTAATTAAATGGATTTCGTGACGGTATGCGTGACAACATAATATCAACAAATTTAAATGGTATTGGTTTCGATCTTTATATCTATTTGATATAATTGTTGTACAAAAAGACTGGATACTTGTTGCTTTTCCATACTGCTGTTTGTTTATTACAGCCGAAATACAAGATTTTACACAAATTTTCTTCTGAACTTTTATTTTCGAATCGACGTACTCGTGTTTCTACTCGCACGTTTCCTTTGTCTGCGACTCCGACGCGGCAAGTAGCTCCCGAAACGTTTCCACGCACACACCGCCGGTGCGATCCTTCCGCAGTCCTTTTTGCCAAAGTGTATCGAAGCTACCTTCGGAAAACTCACAACCGATATTCTCGAATATGCTCCGCATTTCTTCCTTGTCGCGTTTCTACATATGTAACAAAGTTACTAAAGTAGTTTACAAAAGTGAAATTTCTGATTATATATACATATAACAGTTTTTATAATATTTATCACCTTGAAAACATCATCTACTAGACCGCGTTCTGCAAAGGTGCTGGAAGATATTAAACCCTGGACAATAGTTTTGTTTTGGTCATCTGAATTCTCTATGTTTGTAACACTCTCGGAAGAGTGTAGATGTTTATCAGCACGTGGCACCGTTATTCTTTGAAAATCTGTTCTTTTGACAGGACGTCCAGCTGCGCGAACTTCTGTAACATTTTTTTTTTTAATGTTTTACACACACACGTCTGGAACACTCGGTATTTCTTTCGATGGTTTTGTAACCTGTGTCACCGGTTCTCAGAATGTTTCCTATGCTCTCACCATATGTAGTAGTGTAATCCGAACTCGCCGAAGACGCTTCTAAAATATTTTTTTTATATTGCAAATTATACTCTGCGCGTATTAAATTTTTACAAATGGAGAAGACATTTAATTCATCATATGAAAATTATTAGACCTATTGTACAAATATTTCTTCCTGTGTTTTCTCCTTTATTTTTGCAATATACAAAAAGATTAACTGAGAGGATTCGTAACTTTAGCTTACGCTTCGTTTTTGGTAGAACGGGTAATTTGCGCTTCCAATTCAAAAGATCCAGCAATTTTTCGTACTCGAAATTGTTATCTTTGCGTATTTGCAACGTGTCTATTAGAGGCATGAAAAATTTCTTGTTCGGGAATATACGGTGGTTCTCGAAAATGTTGAAAACCTCGTCTTCGGGCAGAACCCCAACGTGTTTCTGAATTGATAGTTTTATAATAATCTTACAATTTGCGAGCAAAAACCACGCGATAGATAATAACTTTCATATATAATATTTAAACATAATTAATACAAATGGACACATATATGTCCATACTTTGTCCAAACAATGAAGTTCCTGTAGTATCTCGAAAAATGACACTTCTGGAACACGGTTTTTGAGCTTTCGTCGAAACACGTGCAAATCTTGCAGACACTGCCACCAGAAGAGAACCTGTTCGTTCAAATCGGAGTCGCGAAAAGCGTCTGACGCGTCAAACGCGTCTTTCGGAGTCTTTTTACCGTGTACGATCTTCGCATAAAGACACGAACCTTCGAGATTCCTCAAATAACAAGCTTGTTATGAGAGCAAACTTGACAATGCTATCGTTAAATATAAATTCTTGTTTCTTTTCTATATAAAATGGAAATTACTAAAAGTTTTTGTTTTATTTGAAATATATGTGCAGCGCCTGAATACAAATTTTTATCGAATCAAAATTACAGATTAAAGTTCATATTTCATATTAAATTTTTATGATTCACATTTTATATTTAAAAACAAAATCGTTGAGAGATTCGATGTAATATCGTCTGTAATTCTCTCTCTTTGAGGTTCGTTGGTATCTGTGTGTAATTACGATCATTATAATTTATATAACTGCATCGCGCAAAAACTTTTATCAATTGCCGGGCAATTGAAAATTTTTATTACTTGACTTGGCCGACAAACGGTCTGGTGCGCTTGACGAAATTCGCTTGTCGACGATCGACCAATGTAACTGGTTCGTGATTAATCCACGTCAAAAGTTTCTTGACACGCGACTCCGTTCCATGACATCTCGGAAGTTTACCGAACGTCGTGAATTTGTCGTAAGGGGCTTTGTAACTGCGAGAGAAAAAGAAACCGCGCTGTAATTTCCCTAAACTCGCTCGGACAATTTGCATAATTTTTTCGTGCGACAATTGCATACTGATATTTACTCCCTCGTGATTTGCTCCGACGGCTCGTAACGCTGATGCGATTTTCGGTACCAGGAGCGCGCGACGTCCTCGGGTATCGTCGCGCTCTCCTCGACTTCGAGTATTTGCTTCATCGCGTCGGTGTTTTCTTGCGCAAAAAAGTTATCCAAAACAATTTCTCGATCTTTTTGTCATCTCGGACGATTTGTCTCTCTCTCTATCTATCTCTCTATTGTCGCGTGTTACGCAAAATGCGCGGGAGGAGGGCAGCTGTCACGTAACGAAATACCCAGTTTTGCAAGAACGGAATGGCAGAAACGGAATATGGCCTAGCGCCTGCTTCGAGATACGACGTAACGTTATACGCGAAGGATATATCGAATGAAGTTGTGTTCGACTTGGCTTTTTTTTTCGACACGCTAATTCTTCCGAGATGGATTTGCGCCGTTTTAAAGAGCGCGCGCGCGATTCGCCGCCCTGATTAATTACTCGCGCAATCAATTATCTCTACGCACGTTCTGGATTGCGCAATAGCGTAAATATAGATGACGTTACGCGCGCGTGCTCGTTATTCAGCATTCTTCGCGTATCCATATCGCACTTTTTCCAACTCGACGAGGTTTTGAGTCTCGAGAGAAAAAGCACGTACGTTTCCCGAAACAAAATTCCGATCAACATTATCTTGTTTGCAAGTGTGTGATTTTTAAAAAACTCGCGAAGTAAATATCGATAAGTCCCGCAAACCAAATCGCAACGGAAAGTCGCGGAAAAACTCTCCGAAATTCGTCGAGGCGAAACGACTTATCGTCGCGTTCCCGCGGAATTCATACAATGTGGTTTTTATTATTACCAGCCGGTCGTTACATATCTCTCTTCGAGAGAGCAATTGGCGCGCTAGCGCTTACCGGTGCACCACTTTCCGGGATTTAATGTATTCTCACAGCTGCCACACGTCGACCATGATGCAATAATATTGGTTGTTTCGCCTTGTTTTTCAGATGAAATATCGGGCCGTTAATTGCGGCAGCATGTCGCTCGCCTTGAACGACTCTTCCCTTTAAAAACGCGATAAGGATGACTGTTATACGGAGGCGGATCGAAAATCGCGCGAAACTCGATAAAATCCGCCTCGATTACAAAGTTACAATTTACGGTCGGGCGTCGATTTTATCTCGCGAAACTTTGGTAATATATACCGATTAACACGAATTCTTGTATTTTCGGTTCTGCAGTTTCGATTAATTTAAAAAAAAAAAAACAACGCATCGGCGTTTTCTCAGTTTACACTCGTGAGACGATTGGCGCCTTCGTCTAATTGTGCGCCTTCTCTTCTACCGATTCGCTCGCTCGCACACATACGGTATCTGATTAAATCCCCGATTGTGTTCAATGCTCGCCTCTCGTAACATCGGGCTGTAACTATCGACTACACGGCGACTTGTTTCTCCAAAAGGCGGTGCGCGCGAACAAAACCATTGCGAGACGCGCGCGCACAGCTGGACGCGCACGCTCGACGTGTTATTTCCAGAAAAGCACGTGCTCTTCGCCGCAGAGATTACGGACAATTTGCGCGATACGACAACGGTGATTGGAATCGAGTTCGAGAGATAGAGAGAGAATCCCGTCCGATACAAAACTCGAACCGCGCTCACAATGCGACTTTCCTTCCTGGTACAAGACCACGGCTCTGTTCCATCTCCTTTTCTCTCCCGCTGGAATCCTGTAATTGTCCCGGGGGAGCAATTAAAGTTCACGATCCATCGGCGATCTATCGGATCTCGAGAATTAGTGCCACGACGATGAAAACTAATCGCCGCTCCGCTCGCTCGCTCGCCGGTTTTTTAGCGAGAGAGGAAGCGAAGAGATCGGGCACGCTCTCGCGCGCGCACTTCGAGTCGCAATTCCGTGTGTCGAAAGGATGCGATTCTCTTTGTTATCTTGTTTTATTTGTTACAATAATGTATTTGAAAAATCAAAAGTACATATCGAGATACGTGTTAGGTACTTCACAAAGTACTTAATAAAAAGTCGCGAAAAAATCGAACTAAATAGACGAGCGAACGTGGATAACGAGCATATAATGAGATGTTGACACAAATCACGCGCGGCTATTGATCCTCCGGTGATTTAGAACGCGTGCCGATCTATTTGACGTCTCTACTGCATTTCTTTTACATTAGCAAAGAACATGCGCTGCCACGAGTTTTATGAAGATAAAAAGCGAGAGAGAAAGAGAGAAAGAAATAGACGAGAGCTCGCGGTAGACAGTTCTTGTTGTGCTCGTTTTGTACGTGCTAAATATTTGAGTCAGGTTGTCGTCGACATTAAACGACGGGCAAACATCGCCGATACATCGCGGAAGAAAACGCCGTTCATTTATCAAGTGCAAACAAGGCACCGTTCCATCCGTTCCCCTCGCCTGCTCCTCGCATCACATCCCTTTGAGCGAGTTGCGCGAGTAGATGAAAATTTCTCTTAACGCGATTTGTACAGAAAAAACAATTGGCTAGATAAACAATTTTATTTATTTGCTATATTCAATATCTCTATATCTTTTATTACTAATGACATATTTTTTTCTTCATATTTTTGAATATACATTTATATATTCATATAAGAGTTCGTCTCTTTTCATATTTAAATGGCACCTACCTCTCGATTTTTGAAGGATGTGATAAGAGCGAGGCACAATATTTGCTCGGCGAGAGAACTTTCCCGAGTGTAACGGGAATTAATTTGCTTTTCTCACCGGTCTTTTTTTTCTCGTTACGCAGAAGATATCACCCGACTGAATTGACAACGAGGGATAAAATTCGAAGAAATCGCAGCCGTGAATTGCGCAGAGGAGAAAAGCTCGGCCGACACTCGATATCTCGCCCGGCTGCGCGCGTGTGGATTTTTTTTTTTTTTTCTTCAAGTTACAACACGCAGCCTCGTGTAAAGAGAGAAGCGCTAAACAGCGAGATTCGTGCTGCCGCACTTGAGGCAGCAGTTCCCAAACTGCGCGAAGTGAGAGTAATAATGAGGAATAATGAGCCGCACGTTGGAATTACAAGGACAGGCGAGAACCGCGCCACGTGCGCCTCATGTATTACACGTACGTTCATTTCTGATAACGCTAAACTGTCCGTCAAACGAGATAAAAAGACAATTTATTTTTCACGCGGATTTGTTTATCGACAAACATTGTCTTTTATTTCGAAAGAAAAATCATCATCACAAAGAGAGTCGTCAGACATTTCCAATTTGCTGATGTCGAGAGACACTGTTTTAAATGACGATTTTTACAAAAGCGAAATTTTTATCTCAAAGATCATGAAATTAACCGTAATTTATATTCTCTCGCGCTCCTATCACTTTTCTTGAAATAATTATGTTAATTGGAACCAGTTCCCCTTGTGCAAAAAGAATTGCGAAAGAGGTGGGGTAAATAATATTACACAAGAAAATAATCACGCGGCGTTTGGCGCCGCGCGCATTAAATTTATATTTTGTCAGAAAAGTGATCCCTTTGGGAACCGCTGACCGGCGAGTGCATCGCGGCAAACGCGAAATAATACGTAGCGCGAAACAGTGTCAGCCAGCGGGGTCGACATGTGGGTAAAACGGTAACCGAGAGCGCGGAACAATATTTGCCCGATAACCAACCTGGAAGAAAACGTTCTCTCCGTGCGCGCGCGCTAATGGATTTAGCGGTGGCAGCGAACCGCACGTGGTCCGGTCGCTCTGACATACGAGCGAAACGCACACCGTCGTTTGTTCCACACACGCGGGTACGATGTCGCGTGTTTGCCGTCGTCGTTTCACCGTGACACGATGATCGATGGGAGTTTTATTCATACACGCGCGAGGCAACGGCGGCAACGAATCTTTGCGGGTTTCTTCCGCGGGTTCTTAATCTTTAACGCGCGCGCCTCGGGTCCCCTAGAATTTGGGTCGTACTTCTAACGATCGTAGATCTCAGCTTGTGGCGGATTTATTGCGAAACGCATTTTCTTGGAAATCTTCGCGCACGTAATTACACTGCACACAGGCGAGCCCTGCAGTTGGAAACGCGCTAAGTTGCTGCGCATCTCTTTTTTTGTGCGGTACAGAAAGCGCGCTGAAGTTTCCAGCGCTGGCTATCCAGCGCCGAAACATTAACCCAATTATTGAAGTTGCAGTAGATTCTCATCTCCGGCGAAAAGATGATTGCGAGTCAATTTCAAATTCTTCACTTGTGTGTAGATTGCTTCCTCCCCCGGCTCCTCCTCCTCCGTTGATCTCGAAGCTGATGGGAGCGACGTACCGTTCGCGTAATTATCGCGACCCTGATAAGGCGCGCGGCGGACGATATGTGTGTGTGTGTGTATTTATATATATATATATATATAAAACGTTGACGAGTATCGCTTTCACTCCGAATTTAGTGTTTTCTTCCGTATTTTTGTAATACCAAGCGGGAATCGCGTGGATCTGAGAGTCTTGTAATTCAACGCGTGCTTGCAAATTTGTTAATGTTTTTCTTCTCCCGGCGAACCTAATGACATCTATAAAGGGAGTCGCATTTCTCGATCTACCTGTTTACGGGTACCTGTTTTACGGCTGTCACGTTGTCGGCTGTGTCGAATGATAAATTTCGCTTGTCACAGAAAGAGAGAGATGTGACGTGACAAAACTTTAACGTTAGAGAAAAAATGCATAACAATTCTTTTACCAAAATGTTTTCTTAGAAAAAACTCGTCTTTTTTCCTGAATCTACTTTTTTCTCTCGCTTCATCAACTTTATCTCAATTTTTCTTCAAAGACGTTCTACCACAAATATAGTTGTAAATTCCGTTAATGTAACTTTTTGCGCGCGAACAATTTGGCAATTAGTTCTGTACGACGCGAAATACTCGACATGCAATTGTCATATGCATATGTCAAGTTACTCTAAACGAACAATTACGTCATGTATCTTAGAAAGTTTCGAAATATTCGTATAGAAAAATGCGGTGATGAAATCACATTATAATTCTTCTTTCTCGTCACTTTCTAAACTTCCACCTTTCCTCTTAGACAAACAACAGCGCCACTGGATTTTAACATGTAAAGTAAGTGTCTTCGAAATATTTGCCGCGGTGGTTCCGTTATATAACCTCCCATGGGATAAGTAATTCGAAATAGCGGCAACATCTCCTTCGTCGTCCATCATCATTATCATCCGGTAAGTATCGTGTTCGCAATATCGTCAATGTGATGAAACGAGATCAGTTTCCCTTCGTTCTTGTGATGATTTCCCCGGGTGTACCGGAAGTAATGTAATTCTCTCGCGTCTAATCGCCGACCTGACACTGACAAATCGGCGTCGCAACGGAACACTTTTTCGTCACATTGTTGAGAATTAACATAATTTACGCATTATGTACCGGACTTGTCGAGCATCCCAATTACATGTACTTTCTTTAATGCCTGCTGTGATATTTTTAAAGGAAATAAATATGAGCATTCTACGTCACCGCAGCGAAGCCACCACGCGATAATGTGTGTGCGGTAGTCGTAATAGTTTAGTGTAAAATTGTACGTATCTCATAAAATTTCATCAAGGACAATCTTCCGGCATTTATTAAATCAGATAAGCGACGAGAGCATTCTGTTTCATTTCAAGCGACAGAGCGTATAATTATGCTATAAAAAAAAAAAAAAATTATGTCGCAGCTATATGAAGGAAAAGATCGCGTATCATAATGATGCTCGTACGTAGAGCGCGTACCTACACCACTACTCGAAAGTGTGTGTATGTGTGTGATTACACGTGTGTGGCTGTTATCACGCCGCGCGAGCAACGCAATTTTAGAAACAAGGAAACCGAGCTAATAATATCCAATGATATGTCATTTCTATCTTAGACACTCCTTACTAATTCGATACTGCGTCGATTTACATTCTCTTTGTAGCAGATAAGATTCCAAGTAAATACGCGTCGCGCTATCGCGTAAAGTCTCTCACAAAATTTCCGCGCCGCAATGTATCTTTCTTTTTATTTTTTTTTTTGTACGATATCAACGCGTTGCAAATTGTAAAGATTTTTTTCCGATTCACAGCGTGCAGAAAAAACGATAAAACTATAAACTAATAACACAATATTTACGTTCTTCTCTAACAGATCGGAGACGTTAATTTTTCATTTAATTAATTATTTCATTAGATATATTAATTTAGATATCGACGGTATCTCCGATCTCTCTCGCAAGTGTGAAATGATAAAAATAGAATGAAACGTACATACATAAATCCGGTTGTTAAATATAGAATCGTTATTTCTCGCTCGCTTGCGCGCTCGTCGTTCGACGTTGAAAAAAAAAACAAAAATAACATATGGGATTGGTTACTCCGACTCAATTAGATGGCTGAGCGCGCGTAAATGATAGTAAATCAGTAGTTTCGATTTAAATTTATCGTGCTGGCGTTTGTGCGATTCATTAATGAGAGATTAATCACATACAATGTTTTCTCGAGAAGACTGCAAATATATATGATTGCCGTATTCGGGCAAGGTAGATAAAAGTATACCGTGTGCATCTACCAATTCTCGGCTCCGTCTCGAGAGACAAAAAAAAAAAAAACACGTCTGTTGCGCTTCGGCACACGATGATGATCTCTTCGCGCAAAGAAATCGCGATTTCTTTGACGTTCGCGAAGATAAATGATTTTTTGAAGACTCGAAAATATATGTACCGTGAAAACAAAATAACACATTTACGAAGTAGAGAGAAGAAATTTTTTTGTCGCGATAAATTAAACATATAATTTTGTAAAGAAATAAATATATTTATAGACGAGACGGAAAGGAGATGTGGTGCGCGATTTGACCTCTATCCGTGCGCCGATATCAACATAAATTAACGGACAATTATATCGACGATAAACCGCGCGCGCGATATCACGATCGCAGAAAATTGCGATCTCGCTCTTTCGACTTCCAGCGCATATACACACGTACGTATATAAATATATATATATATATATACACACACGTTTCTCTTATTATCCCATACCGACGTTTATAAACATAAAACGCTAACGATTATCCGCTTTAACTCACTGACAGCTGACATTAGCACACGAATTCCCGGCGCGAAGCGGCTCTATGTATGTAACGTACGTTTCTTTGCGCGCGCGCACGTTTTGCTTTTGATATACTCCCAAGTTGCAGATATATCAGCGGTTCACCTTTCTACAGGTGATAGAGATACGGCGGCGCGGGGATACACGTTACTTCAGGCGTCAAATAACAGCTTTTGTTGTCAAATTATGATTGATAAGTCGAACAACAGGAAGCTTTCTCACGTTGTATCGCACGCCATATTTCTTTTTTGGTTTTTTTTTTCTTTTTTTTTTTTTAATTTTTATGACGATCTCTCACACGTTCGAACGTAATTTCTCTCTGCTTCTTCGTGCCGGAGAACACACATTTGAAAGAAACACCGTACATGAATCGTCCTGTATCGAAATTGGAACGCAAGAAGATGTATTAGAGACAGACATATTTCTGTGCTTCGTGCCGAGATTTATTTCAACGTCAGACAAATTGAAATCTCCGCAGTCATTTATCTATAGAACATTGAAAAAAAAGAAAAAAATAAAAATAAAAACGCGATCTATATCAAGCCAAACGAGACGAGATTAATCCTGTCTGTCTACATGCTCGAACAATCTGTTCGTGATTCATCTCTCCGATACGTTTCCTGAACGTCTTCGATATGCTTCGCGTTAATGTGTTACATTAATACTTTTTTTTTTGCTGTGCATTGTCCGTCATCGATAACACAAAGTGATATTCCACGTGAAAGAGAACTACGCAAGTGAGCAAATTCACCGGAATGAGGTAAATGTTCCAATGACCAAGGCAGAAACGATTGAAAAATATGTGAATATTATTCACATAACAAGTTTTAAAGATCTCTTGAAATTTATTTCTAATTACTATAGTTTCTAACTTTACATATGTAAATATTCTTTTAAAAAATGCGTTTGGTTCTTACCCGGTCGTCGGGACACTTATTTTTATCTGCACGTGATCTCATCGAAATTCCAGCGAATTCGTTCACTCTTCGATAATTTTTTCACATCGGTACGTTTCGCGATACACAATCGAAGGATGCGCGCACGAGTACGCAGGTGATTCCGTTCAAGAGGGGGATAGAGCAGCGAGACATGGGAGGAGTTCCCTACGAGTGCTCTCTCCGTCTCTCCAGAGAGACCACTCTCGCGGTGGCGGAGGTGGTCTCTGCTCACCTGAGCGTTTCAGGTGGCAGTCGCCCTGCTGAGTCGCTCAGCGACGGGTTCTCCTTGTGTGAGCGCCGCGTGCGAGAGCGCGAGATCTCCTGCACCACGAGAAACACCGACGAGAAGACACGGGAAGATCTGAGATTTTCGGCGCGAAAGATCGATCGATCGATGTCGTCGTGCGAATCGATTAGGCACTCGCGGATCTCATCGAACAACTCCCCTCAAATTCTACTCCGTCTAAAATAAGATCAATGGATCTTCGGTTTTTCTCTCTCTTTCAATGCAATCTTCGAAGATAAGACACTCGAGAGAAAACTATTTTTTTTATAATTAAGACGGGGGATGTAACGTCAACATGCATTATTTTCTCATCGGAGCTTTACTTAATTAATTGTGACTCGAAGCTGGAGCGATTGTTAAATTAGAGATTCGATCGGAAGAACGTTCTTGATGCGTCGACTTGCGACAATTACGAATTTGTAGCAAGAAAAAAATTTGTGAATTAAAACACTGATCCGATTAAAATTATATTCTTCAGTTTTGACAAACCACGGAAAGACTTTCGATCTCTCCGTTGCTCTACTTCGGTCAGAGAAATCTTCGAGATTGCGCAATTCGCTAGGTGTCAGATCACAAAACATTTTGTAAGAAGCGATGCAAAATATGACGTGCCGCGCCGTGTGATTGCGACACGATAAAGCATGCAGAAGAAGAGTCGATCCTTTCAGCGCGCACGTCGATCGCAACGATCGATCACGTGTTAAACGAACGACGTTCGCCGACGTTTGAGAGAATCGAACTCACTGTTTTTTTTCCTCCTCGCACGAAGAAAGTGAACATCGACAATTTCGAGAGATGTTGTTTCGATGATCAAAATTGAGAAGTTTATCTTCGCAAAAAAAAACAACAAAAAATAAAAATGTGACAACCGGCATTTAACGAATGAATCGTCGCCGTTAAAATCGATATCTTACGGACGGTTCCCGCAAAGCGACTTGAATAAATTTTGTCGTGAAATCGACTCGTCCAACAGCATTCTGGCGGAATTATCGCGTAATACTGACGAGAAGCTACAAAAGGTGGCCGATTAAAGAACCGATCGCAAGAAGAAACCGAGCCGAGATTTATGGGAATCGCGCGAGCGACGGCCGAGGAAGAAAGTGTCGTGCGCGCACGATAATTAATGACAGCATCCGATTGAAAAGAATAAAAATATAATTAAGGAATAACTAATTGTGTTTGTAAAATGACACTTGTGATATATAGACGCGATATTGTACGTGTGTATTTTTATTTAGCACAATTGTTACAAGCTGTTTATTAAAGTGTTTTTTTTTATAACAAAAAACTGTTTTGAGAGACAGAAGTACTTTATTAAATTTCTACGTCTTCAAATTTGTTTTCCGTTAATGTGGGGGAAAAAAAACTTGATTCTAATTGACTTGTCCGATGTAAACGTTCGAAATGGAAGATGAAAGAAAGAGAGAGAGAAAGAGATTAATGTGGTCAAGATCACAAACGGAATAACACACAAGACCGAGACTAATCTAACGATGAGAGTGTAAAATTGAAATCGGAAAGAAAAAGAAAAAAATACGGTCAGCCGTAAATCTCTCACCGCGCAGCGATGCGCGACAACGGATGTCAACATACTTATCTTTCGATTATTGTGCCAATAATCGTCACGCGGTCGCAATTCCTTACCTCGTTACACGACGAAACCCATAAATGTCACTTGCGGACGTGATCGATCGATCACATGTTGAGAGAGAGACGATCGAATCGCGCGCGAATCGGTATCGACGAGGAATTTACATCACAAATGCGACCTGGAATGACATCCGTTAACATTGTAACTAAATACTCTTATAAAATCTCTTTAATAAGCAAAAAGAGAGGAAAAAAACCGTAGTGGAATCGTGTGAACGACTAAAGTTTGATCGGCAAAACGACGATGGAACCGGTTTTTTGCTCAAATTTACGACAAGAATCGGGAGTAACAGAATAATAATTTATAAGAAACCGTTTTATATAATTATGGCATGAGATAAGTCTCATGTAAATGAACTTGTCATCGAGGAACGCGCGCCTTTTTTTTTCTCGTGTGCGTGTCGAGATCACACCAAATAGAGCATGATGGGAGAGGTGATATGTGTTTCGGGGAGGGCACCGGATGTCGGCGACATCCTGAAGGAGGCCATACTGTCGCAGCGATTCGCCGATGTGACCCTGTGCTGCCCGGGAGGCCAGAGATTTCTCGCTCATCGTCTGGTCCTGTCCGCAGCGAGCCCGTATCTTCAGGTCGGTCATGAAACAACGACCTTAAATTAATTAATAAGCGAATCAGTTTTATTTATTACGAAAATAAATAACGAGAGAGAGAGTCTCGTCTTTTCCGCAAACAGAAAAATAAATTAAATTGCATCTTTGAAAAAACATTAATTTAAAAATTGGAAAAAAAAATAAATTTTACCGCACTTGTTGTCGAGATCTTATTTTAAAATCATCTTTTTTATGCACTTTCATGTACAAATATAGAAAGTATGTTACCCGCGCGCAAGCAGAGAAGATAAAGAAGAGTTATAGATAGATCGATCCACTCATTAAAAATTCTTGCGAAAACCAAACGATATTTCAAGTATGTTCATTACGATTTAATAAAAGGAAAAAAAACTAGCGTCTATGATGAGAAGTAGTTACTCTTCGCTCGCAAAGTAAGAGGCATAATAAGAAGAACTACAGCTGCTGCTAATTAGCGGGTTAGTATTGCCGGATAACAGAAGGAGTTGTTAATATTGCACTTGAATGCAAAGTGCATTTCGCGGCGAATGCTTCTCGCTCGCTCGCTCGCTCGCTGTTGCCGCGATATATAAATCGATTGTGCGCGTGTGCGAAGCACGAGCGTTTAAATGCCGCCGAATTATGTCACACGGAAATAAAAGATAATGCGCGCAATATCGCGCAACTCGCGCGAAGTTTCGCGAAATCGCGTTCTCGGCACGTTGCGATGCACGTTTGCGGCGGCCTACGTCGGAATTGCGCGATCATTAAACTATTGCGCCACCCGATTCGAACATAAGAGCAAAAGTAACGAGACAGGTAACGGGGTTTTAGATTTGAAGCTGCGCGCATATAAAGTAATCCGCGTCTCTATACATCGTAACTTCTCTCCATCTCGAGATCCTTCCTATAAATATCATCCCCTCGAGAGTCAATTATTTCTTTAAAGAGCGACTCAACGTCGAACGATAATACAAAAAAAACTCGTCGACATCATTCATTATGTAAATTATTCACTAAAGCGCGCAGTTTTAAACGTGAGTAGAATTTCACCGTGGAAGGAAAACCGCGGAACGAATTTTCCCTTCTTCTCCCAACGCACTTCGGCAATTACAAAGTAACGTCGCGTCAGCTACGTGAAAATTGTCAATTATGCGTCGCTGTGCGATTCGTGCCACGAATTACGCTTTCTAATTTCCGAACGAACACAGAATGTCGGAAAAAGAAAAGTTCTCGTATTTCTCTTTCTCTCTCTCTCTCTCTCTCTTTCCGCGAATCGCAATTTGTCTTGTTTTATCTTTTATTATTTCGTAAAAATTCTTGCTTTCTCATTATTGGTTTTTTATGTCATATTGAATGTCCACCTCCACCCTGGACCATAGGCTCTACGGTTCTTTTTTCTCCTTTCTTGTTTTCTCATTCAGAAGAATATTTGCAGCGCAAAATGCACTTTTTATTTTATCCTCAGTTTCTGCGACGACTTTGAGCGACGACCGCTTTTTATTTCACTGTTAATAGTATCAATTATTTAGGAGAGAAAAAAGCAACGTTACGACGCACACGATGCTGTATATTAGAAACGCAGTTTACTCTCCTCCGCGTCCACGCAAAAACCGGTGTCCGCAAAAGGCCAGTCATTTTTTATCGCAAACAAATATGGCAACCTTGACTTCAATGTTTCCCAGACCTTTGATTCGGTAAAGCTCTCGACGCATTCCCGCGAGTTACCGGACGACCCTTTTGCGGTTTCTCGCAGACGTGTCGGGATTGGGTCTCGCCGGCGATACGCGCCTCTTTTTCCGGCACTACCATTCGCGGATTCTCTCGCGTCTCGGCATCTCGATTTATCGCCATCTGACCCAATGTACCTGTTCCGTTCCGCGCGAGGTTGTTATTTTTCTTTTTTTTACGCGTGTGCGTCGCACACACACACACGTACACACAAAGACAGGAATTATTGAATTCCTTACGCGCTTCCGTTTATCTCGTGAAAATCGCACAAGAAGCGGTACGAGAATTGAAACGAGTCTTGAAGCTGCAACGTTTCACACGAAAGTCGAATTTTTTGTTACATTTGGAAATTTATTAAAATATGAAAAAAAAATGCAATTATAATGTGTATTTTTATTCAAATTCTCGATTTTAAAATAATCCGGCAAAATTTATAGTACGTTTAGAGCAGTTTGTTTCGCACGTTTAGATCCGGTTTTGCATTGACGCACGTTACACATGCAATTAACGTTAATGAGCATCATAAACATTGATATCCGGGAGTTCGCAACAGTTTCGCTGCGATATCACACGTCTTCGCATACAGTGAAATGATTCACTCTCGATAATACAGGAGAAAAACAAAATCATGTGTGTATTTTACGAGATATTAATTCGCGATTTGTTCACAACTACGTGCAAAAAAATTAGATGTTGCCGACATAAATCAGACAATTTCCGCGTATCTTTCGCGTTTGCTTTTACATGAATTAAGTGATAATCTAATCAGAATGATTACTTAATGCGCGTCGAGATGTGTATGTAATCTACACAGATTACATACACACATACGAGTAGCAATAGTTTCAATTTGGTACATCAACGGCCATGCTCCAAAAAGTTAACTGTTTCAATATTAAAAATCTATACGTATATTGTACGTAGATTTTTATTATTGATGCTAAATTGTGAAGCATAATCAAAATTTACAAGGATTATAAAAACTGTCGAAATTGCACGAACGGGGAGACTCGTCGTTACGAAACACGTTACGCGATTTGTGAACTTGATTGCACTCGCGCTAGCGCATCTGGGTCTTTTCATTTGGACGAGCGTGGAAAATCGCGCGTGCTCTAATTAACGCGACTGATACAATTAACGAAGCGTGCGTAATTCTTACAGTCGCGAACTATACAGTAGCGCCGGTGAGAAAATGTTGTCACAATGAAGCTTAAATTTAACACGTTGTATTTTTAATGACGAGAATTCTATTAAAAAATTACGACGCATTATATGTGTTTCGGAAAAATTTAAAGATTTAAAACAAACACACACATACACACACACAAATTTGGAGATGATTCTTTTATGATTTTGTTTGTCCGGATTGGGTCACCGAAGCGCGAAATTTAAATATTTGCGTTTACCTGTGTTATTATCCCCGATTGCCGATGTCATCGATAAAAAAAACTTTATATTCGAGAACTCGAAACCTGAATTTCGCGCGAGGAGATTTTGGACGACAAATGCGTGTTTCGCTGAGATATTTTACAACTTTTTTTTATAGCTTCTTGCTAACATTATTAATGACGCGATGAATATTTTGGAATGATCATGGGTAGGCCGGTTTACTCATTTACTACTTTTGACGAATCTCGAACACACGACGCTCTTATCTTCCGTAAGTGTAACTGCGACTGAGAAAAACATTTGCAATCCGAAGAAGAACCTTCTTTCATTGCCAACCAACAACATAATAACAAACGATAAAATAACAATCAACATCAAATATATGTAATTAATAAAATTTTAATTAAAAAAGATATAAAAATTATGTTTACATAAAAAAATACGTCGTAACACGCTGTTAATTAAAGACGCAAGTGCGCGTAGAACCTCGGACGAGTGAATTTATGAGTTCACGGTTTAATTGTTGTGAGGCCGAATGGAAACAAAATTTTTTAAACGTTTAGACAACCTGATAGACACACACACACGCACACACACACACGAAGATTTTAAACGTTGAGTAATGAGTTAGTGTTATGGCTTTCCGCATCGGTGCGCGCTTTTTCCGGTACAGAAGCACAGAAGCATATTTCTGCCTGTTTATCCTAAGCCCATTATTAGGACGCCGGCGTACAGCGTACGAGATCACGTATTCATTGCTTAATTAAGATTATCGTAACTTGAAAGAGAGCGACCGGCCGATATATCACGTCAGCGTGTAATGCTCACGTCAATCGAGAGACACGACACGTACGTGTGTACGTACGATCTTGTAATTCCTGAATGTCCTTTACGCAGTGCGCGTGTTTTCTCAGTGAAACGCTCGTAGCTATTTGAGATAAGCTATAATGAGATTTTGTACATAAAAACAATCAGGAAATGGTAAACAAAAAATATATATTATTAAAATGAAATATATATATATATATATTCATTCGTATACGTAATATTACAATTATGAATAATGTATTCTATTAATTGTAATTAATGCAATCTATTAAAAACTGTCACACCGTTTACTTGTTCCGTCCCGTGTTGGCAGAAATTCTCTCATTAATTTCCACCGAGAGATTATTATAATAAACTTCGAGCAACTTCAAAAAAAAATTCAATGACACACATAGTGGAAGACAAAGTAACGGGAGAACACGGTGATGACACGCTGTCGGCTTTTTAATCGCGGCAATTTTTTGCGTCTACTTGCTCCAAGAAATGGTAATTAAACCCGACGGCGGGAACGAAATACGCCGGGGATTTAATTAGACGACGATGTTGCGAGGCAATACGTACATTAATAATGCATTCTGATCTTCTTTGTGAAAGAATTATATTATTCTCAAGAGAAAACGTCGCAAAAAAAAAAAGAACACCCGGGTAATTGTAAAACCACTGCTACGTCGTTTTATAAATACACCGAACAATTGATCTCTACATCTTCAAAGATTAATACGCGATGTTTGTACGATATTAGACGTTAATAGCGGAAGTCAATTAAAACCAATGACCTCTACCGTTCGTTAGAAACCGAGAGGAAAAGCGTCGTTTCTTCAAGTATCTGCCAGGTTTTAATATACGAACGCAAGAAGCAAAATGTTGTTGCGCGTGGATTAATACGGTAGATTGTAGGTTTTTTTTTTCAGGGACGTTAAAAACAAATTTTTTCGCATTGACTTTCATTTCGCTTCGATTTATCAAACGAGGCAATTTTATTGATTGCTCTGCGGGACAGTGTCGCTACAGTTTTAAAGCAGGAAAAGACGCGCGCGATCGCGGTCGACCGTAATCGCGCTCGCAACATTATATCATACGCGAGTTAAGGTTTAGTTGTAACGATTAGCGTGCGTTCTGTGTACGCGAGTAGCATATTTCATACGCGTGATTACGATGGCTATTTAATTTTAATAGCTCATAATAGCACCTTGTGCCAACACGCGTTTGTAATATTCCTGGCGCGAATTCAAATCGCTTCTCCGCATGCAAATGTCGTGTAGTCTAACATTATTTTGTCTTAAACCCCGCTGCATAGCGTTACTTTAATCACAAAATTCGCCTAATTTGAAAAAAAAAAAATACCGTTAAAACAAAACTTGAATATAAAACTCGTGGTAATATATTATATTTGTTTTCTTTTTCGAGCGGTTTCGCGTTCCCGTTTGAATCTGTATATTCCTCGGCGCGAAAATAAAGAAATTATTCCCCGATCTCTTCGGTAAACGTTCACTTTACGTGTAAGGAACCTACGCAAGAGATAACATCGACCTTGACACACGTCCGCGAGGTAATAAACCCGAGTGACCTGTAGGAAGAATTTTAAAATCGTCGCTCGTTGTTTTCATTAAAAAGGCTTAAATAAAGTTAGTCGTAAATAAAATTTATCTTGTCGTAAAAAAAAACAACAATTTGTCCGATTCCGCATGAATTTTTATTGTTTCACGCGAACAATAAGCGAGATATCGTTTGCTTCAATCATTGAGACAATGTGTGTGTTTCACGTGTATTTGATCTTCTACATTTTAACGGGAACTGCTTGAAAAACCAAAACTGGATTTTAAATAAAAACCGATTTATCATTTTTTATCAGAAAAATCTTTGAATTAATAAGTAGTCGATGCGGACGCCACGTGTACATACATTAGAAATTATAATACAGATATTCGAGTTAAGTTATTTCGAGATAAGTTGTTGTGAAATTCTGCGAGCTTCTCATAAAATTCAAGCAAGCAATAACACTCAATCAATTTGCTCCACATCGACGGGAAAAAAATTCGAGGAAGTCATTCAACCTTTTTTTTTCTAGAAACTTTTCTAGGCTGTTGAATTTTAAATATACCGTTTTAAAGAAACCACGTCCCTCGCTTTGGTTGCCAATTACCATCAGGTTAGGTAACGCGATACGGCTGATATGTTTGTATATATCGCCAAAATGCAAGATAGACACGCCAGATAACGTTGCGCGATGACACATTATTTCACGTTTGAGTACAACCGCATTGACAGGATGCTGACGGATTAAAACACCGAGCAACTGAGCGTAACCGCGGCAACATTACACGACGTGTATGGTTGCATTACAAACTACATATCAGCGTTTCCGATCTATATCGACATTACTATTGTGGCTTTTCATTTATGCGCGCGCCCGAGGGCACGATACAACACGGATTACCTGCCTGCAAACGTTATTTATCGGATTGCAGCGTGCATGCGCCGGGAAAACCGAGAAATTTCAATAGCGCGGAAATCGCGTACGTTCCCGTAGAATAATTAGACAATTATTCCAAAATGTCACGCCGATTTTTGTTTCAAAAAGCAATCAAAAGGATTTTACGATCCACAGTTGTTCCGCGAAAATTTGCGATTAAATGCCTGAATTTAAATGAGTAAAAAATATAAATTACGACATGTTATTATTATTATAAATCTCAATTGCGATCAAGTATATCACGATCGATTAGAATCGATTACGCGCGCGTTTCACCAATATTCTTCATCACGGTGCGCGCGTATTGTATTCTAATAGCGTTGCATTTCCTCTCTGAAGTCGAGCGTGTGTCGATTTCCAGGAATCTCTCTCTCGTCATGGACGCTCGCTGGGTAATAGTTTGCTATCCGTGTGATAGTTTTAGCACCGGCTCTTGACACTGTTACTCGCGTAACAGTTTATCGATACGGCATATGATTAATGGCCGATATATGGTCCGGTTGTAGCTACATCTCGTGCGTAGAAATCGTTATGTCTCGTTATGATTCGCGACTCGTTTCATTGCTCGTCGCGTTTACGGCCCGATTTCTCGATTTTTACACATTTCCTAATCACACTCTTATCGAATTCTCGTCGTCTCCGTGTCTCTTACGATGTGCGCAAAACCCGTTGCTCGATTAAAAATTTTAATCGACTCGACATACCGGCCACAAAAATAACGTTTTATTTTCAGATGGTTTTGTAATTCCATTATTTATCCGCGAGTATTCGTTCGGAGATCTTCTTCACTTGCGATTATTTTTACGCGAGTCTCGTTTACCGTGCAATTTGACTCGCTCGTTGCGTTGAATAAAATATGGCTGACAAAAAGTAAACCAGTTTCCTTTATTGCGATAAGTTATAATAAGCGTTACATTCTCGAAGATAGTTTGCATATTTTCTTGTTCACTTTAATTTAATTCTATTAGTAAACGTAAAAGAAATTATTTCAATTAAACTCGACAGAAAATATTCTGACACGCGCAGCGGGACGTTGACATTATTAAGTGCAACACGCGGGTCGGTAACTCGCAGTTACTCAAATCGCATTACGGAACGTTTAAGCGTTAAGAATACCGTGAGACACACGCCAGGGACAGTTTGTCCCGATTACGCGCCAACCGCGGAGCTTCGCCTCCTTCGCCTCGATAATAATTATTACTTCCAATTGCGCTCACACATTCGAATAATTCCGCGAGCACTGTTGGAAGCGATTAAATCGCGGCTCTGAGCGTTTTCTCGGCCACGAAATCGTATGATTATTGTCTCAGGCGCGCGATATCGCGCGAGCGAATCGTGTATGTGCACACGCTCCGGCCGCGATTCTCGCGAGTGCAGAAACGATATTGATGAAAACCGAGAGATATTCGCGCGCAATTTGTAACACATCGCAAATACACGATTAAAAAAAAAGCAACATATTTATTAGCAAATATCTAATGAATTGTTGCATTTTTTGCGCGCGATTCATTAAGGAAAAAGAAAAACTGTTATCGCCGGAGCGAAGGACCTAAATTCCGAATATTTCTATTGTATATCCAACACATATGTATCTAATAAATATTTACTATCGTACAATAAATTTTTACTACATATTTACTGTACAATTTATTAACTACACTGTGTAAATATTTTGTATTTTTATTTTCGTGCAAAATACGTGAAACACCAAAGCGAATCCAGATTATCCGCCTGACGGCGAATATTATATATCATATAATAATGTACTATATATATAGTATATTATTATATAATATATATATGTATTAAATATAAATATATGTTATAAATATATAATATATTACTGTGTAAGAGAGTATTATTTACGTCGATCTCTTTCATTTTCGTGCAAAACGCGTGAAATATCGTTCGCCTGGTGTCTGGCGATAACAGTCATTCGTTTTCTTTAATGAGCAGTACGTATATATTTGTGCGCGAGAAATGCCGCAACGTTTGCTTGAGTTGAGCCACATCCAATTGCCAGGTGTAACAACCGCAATTACACGGGAGAGGTGCGAAACTCGGCATCGCGTTTACTTTGTGTCGGAGGAGAGGCTAAAAACCAATCGCGGAGAACGAAAATTTATCCGACCGCTCGCTCGCGAGCTATGAAAATTGATATCCGCGCTATTACTATAATCATTATAATTACGACGTCTCCTCAATCGGTTTTTCCGATCGCACCTCGTGAATTTCGTAACGCGCATCGGATAGATCGCATCGGATGCGGATAGAAAGCGCGAACTGATCGCTGCTGCGCCATCCCGACTGGATCGGCAAGATCCCGACGAATGATGTTTCACGTGTGCGCGCGGTATAGATCGATCGACAAATGTACGAAAACGGGCGTAAAAATCTAAGCACAGCTTGAAGTCATTAGTCGTTCGCAGATATTTGCGGTATTTATCGTAACTGATTGACAGACCGGCAGAGATAGCGTAATCGCGTCCGATTCGCGCTCGATGGATCGTTGTACAAATTGATGGAAACAGGTTTTGAAAAGTTTTGCACAGCTTGAGAGCGGTAATCGCGCTTACCGCGATATGTAGATACTAGATGTAGATACTTGTATCTACATCAATTATAAATTGTTAGATCTCTCGACGAACCGTGCTCTCTCGTAATGTGAGAATGATTTACGGACCAATGGAAGCAAACTGAAATAAAATACGGAAACTTTCGAATGTGCAATTATTAAAAGTAAGACAATAACACAAATTGGTTTTTTGTTTTTTTAATATCCTGATAGTTAAATTTTCAATCATTTTTTAGAATTTTGCATTTTTATTCCGTCCCTCGATTAAAAAAATCCTCGATCCTTTTTTCACAGAAATCACATTAACAAGAAAGTAAAACGGTAAACGGAAAAAAAAAAAAAAAAAAAACAACACGTGCATTTTGAATTGCAAAATTATTTGATATTATATTATCTTCGCTTCTCATTCTCCACGCCCAGAGAATTCGCGAACAGGATATGAGATGCAAGTATGTATATGCGATCGTGTAATAAATCCACGTAGTATATTTAGATGTCAGATTTGCAGATTATCCATGTACGTACACGCAGTAGTAGTTCCAGAAGAATGATCTGAAGTACGCGATACTCCAGATCGATATAAACAAGTTTGAACTTCATCAAATGTCTCCGACACACTTTTTCTCACGTCATCCGAACGAAAGTAATTGCTGTCAAACGAATGAATTTAACATAAAGATATACGCGCATAGATGAAACGTCATTCCATCTACGCAAAAAGAATCGAAAGACTTCGCCATCTCAGTATCCGAGTGTTTATTCGCGAACTCTCGAAACTATTCGAAGAGATCGTAAAATATACATATACGAGATGTTTCTTGCACATTCCGCTGCAACTCTGAGCACTGAAATATCAGTACTTGCGACCGCTCTGTGCTTCGGAAATTACCAACAACAATGTTCTTATTACTCGAAATAATTAAGTGATCGCTAGATTATACGGCAATAAATTTCTGTGCGAGATATCGATATAATAAGTCAACGTAAAAACGAAGAGTACTGGTTACACCGCGCTAATTACATCAATGAAGTTCCGATAAACACGCGCAATTATTCACGATTGCCTGACAAACGGGTTTAATTTGTTTTCGCTCTGTTGCGCGGATGTTTTTTTTTTTTGTTTTTACATATTTGCGGTAGCGAAGTACACATTCTGGTTGCACAGCTTCCGGAAGTGTTTACTATTCGAGCAGTGCAATACGCATAAACACTAAACTTAAGTAATCGCAAGCTGAGAGAAAGAGAGAAAGCACTTCAGGCACGAGAAGGGAAAGAAGAAACGACGGCGCAGTCTTGCAACATGCATAGGTGTAGCTTACAATATGTTATTCAAAGGAATCTGCAAACCTGTTTTTCTCCTTTTCTGATCGAAACGGTTGTGTAGCTTTTACGTTTTATACATATATAAAGTACAAACGTACGTATTTTATGCCGACAAGTGTAACGAGAGACAGACAGCGAGTTCGCCGTTCGCCGGAATTAGGACGCGGGGCAATCGCGTTTGTCGGTCTTCCTGCGGAAGATGCGAGAGTTTCATCTACGCCATTGGACCTGGAACTCGCGCGGCGAGCAAAGTTGCATCGAGCCGCCGCCGGCCGTGCGCGCGTACCAACGCTTCATTTGCGATTCTACGTGCAAGAATGATGCCCCGACCATTTTTTGCCGCGTATGATCCGTTAAAATGGTTGCGGGGCGGCGTGAAGTAAAATGATCGAAGATCATCTCAGACTCTCATGCGTTCGCAACGTCGTGCTGAGGTGTGCAACCTCAATACCGCGAGAAAATATTCAGAAAATGTTTAGAAAGCCATTGGAAAACAATTTTCCAGACACCTCGCAGACCGCGCTCGCGCGCAAACAAATGCGTTTCGAAGAAAGAGAGAATTGACGAAAGTTCTCTCTTCCAATTCGAAGGTCTCGCGCCGAATATCTCTTGCGTAACGAGATAAAAGTGCAACGAAGGAGATGATCACGTGAATTGCACAGCATTGTGTGCCGCCGCGGAGGTTAATTCAAATTGGTTCCCTGATCCCGACGACCGACCGGCCGTTAGCGGTTAGCGGTTAATTATCGCGGTAAAAAATCGGAAACAGCCGCGCCGATCGAGCCGCGTAATTACAGTTATCCCGGTGCCAGCGCGCGCAATCTTCGCCGAGAGCTCCGCAACAATGAAGCAGTCGTAATTCATTGTTGTCCATGTCGTTCTATTATGCGCGCGCGTGCGAATAACGACGGAGAGATGGATGAAGTAAATCAAATACGTGATGTTTACGAGCGAAGACGAAACGTTCGAAGATTTTTTTTTTTTTTTTTTTTTTTATTCCGATTCCGCGTTTTCATTCGCGGTAGTGAGATTGTCCGTCCCGTCGCGCGTCGGAAGAAAAAAAAATCTCCGCGACGACTCGGCAATGCAACAAAAGCAACGCGCGCCGCTCTTCCATCGCCGTTAATAAAGTTGCCCATCAAGCTTATAAACGCGGTTGTAATACATTTCTTTGCAACTTTCTACTTCTTCTGTGGAAGTGGAAGTGCAACGCACACACATTACACACACCGTTATGTCAAATGACCACGGAAATTCGTGCGGTTTTCAATTTCAAACTGGGACTAAAAACTTCAGCCTACTTCGATGTGCCAGACAACTGCCTTAACCTTTCAATAACTCGGAACGTGTTCTTGATACATGTTATTACCACCACGCTGTGCCACGCCGCGTATCTAATGCTTCGCAAGATGACTCTCATCGGCCACGAGATCCAAACCTATACCAAAGTCAATCTTGATACACAGGTTTCTCGGTCTCGCCGATGTATAGATCAATGACGCGTGCATTCGTTGTGTTTCTCATATTTAACAAGTCAGGCTTCTCGTGAGGGAATTTTTTGTTTGTAATTTTCTCAGATAAAAAACTGACCGGAACCACGTAGTTTTCGTTTGCTCGATTAATTCTGCGCGTTCACTGATTCATAAAAAGAAAAACAAAAAGATCGAGATGTGTTATTTATTTTCGAAAATGCAGTGCTATTGTAGTTCATCTTGATGCGCATTTCTGCTTCTGTTTATTTATTTTTTTGATGTAAGAAATTTTATTGTCGTCTATTTGTAACTTGTATGTGCGTTATCATTATTGTTGTTATTACATAGATAGAGTGAAACACCCAATGATTGGCACTTTAAAGACCTGTCAATTTTTTTTCAAGATTTTAATCTAATGTTGCTACAAACAAACAAAAATTAATCTCACTATAATGTCAAATAAAAAGTAACCACAGACAAGAAAGTTAACGACTAGAAAAAATCAATCAAAAGTGCCGATCATTGAAGGGATGCTAACTATAGGTTATCCCCTATTATCTAATGCTTTACTCATTCGCGTAGCGAGCAGTAATCGAACGTCGTTCTTGTGTGCAGGAAGTGCTGCTGGCGCACAGCAAAGCCGCCGCTCATTGCGAGCCGATTACGGTGATCCTGGCTGAGATGGAGGCGCCGGAACTCGCGGCGTTGCTCGGCTTCGTTTACACCGGAAGCGCCACGGTGCCGCGAATGCGATTAGACGCTTTTCTGCGGGCCGCCGAGACCCTGCGCATACGGCTTCCGCCGGTGCCCATGATCGCGACGTGCGTCGAGCAGGCGACCGATTGCAAACCGGAAGACATGAAGGACGTCAAGGTCTGTTCCAAGTATCTGCAGTGCGATCAGTATCCCTGGTACAGTCGCGGAAGACCGTCCTGCGAAAATATCACCGACAAGAAGGAACCTTGTACGAGAAATTTTCTGACGGACGACAACAGAAACATTCTCAGAGACACCAGAATGTTACACGAATTCAACAATCCCGGTCCCTCGTTTAATCCCGCTGGTAGTTCGAACGCGTGGTCACGCGTCGGTTCTCTGCATCAGGATAGAAGAATCAACGATCATTCCGCGGAAAAGTGTTACGGCTCGATGATACTCGATGACAGAAATCTCGCGATGGCTCCCGAATCGTCGTCTTTCGATGTGTATCATCGAGGCGCGTGTCTTCCCGGAGGCGGACCGCACGCGGAGGGATACGCCGATCCTCTAGAGAGGATCAGAACGGGATACGAAAGACTGCAGGTGGACTGTCCGATGGACAAGCCGATGAATGTTCTCGGTTTGGAGGGCGAATTTTGCGGCAGGATGCGGGGGGACGAGTGCCCCTACCAGGGCGTTGTATCGTCCTTGCAGTGCGCAGTCACTGGCCGGACGAGGTCGTTCGAGAAGTCTTCCGATTATTCCGTCACGCAGACGGCGGGCGAGGATCTCAGCTGCGGCGAAAGTTGTTGTAGGTGGAGAACCGCCCGCAGACACGTGGCCAATAGCGTCACCGCGTCGCCGTGGCGCCAAATCGTCAGGCCTCATCATTCACCGAGGACTCCGCGACCCGTCCTCGTGCCCCAACGTCACGCCAATGACGTGAGTACATCTCAAACGGCAAATATTAGCTCGCGCGTGTTCGTCTGGAAATCGCTAATTGATATGATCTCATTGAGGCGTTCCGTTACGAGATCGAATTTTAATTTAAAATTTTGTTTTGTTCGTATAAAATATCACGCACACTTGCTTAAACATTAAAAATATTAAAAACAATTTTTTTTATATATTAAGTAATGTATTAAAATTAATTCTAAAAGAGTAATTTCAAGTTCCCCCCAATCAAAACTGCGGAAAGATAAAAATTATAGCAATAAAATATTCTTAAATATTGTACGTAAGCAGAATCGATGCGAGATTGTGTTCGTCGATACTTCGAAGCATCGATCGTTTGAAGAACGGAAACACACAGCCCTGTGCTCACGATCGCGAGCGATTACGATGCACGATACGATTTTGACCTAGCTGTCGAAATCCCGTTGTTAGAAGGGATATTTGTGGTCTTCTTCTCTCTCATGAACAGATTTTACTGGTGTGGGAACTGTGCCGAGCTGCGAATAGCAGTAAACGGCACACAATCGAGCAAAATGTGTTTCCCGCTCGATCGGATATATATTCGAGTGTATTCTTAAATTTCAATTTAATCGTCGCAAAACGACGATGTGAGGCAAAGATAAACCACACATCCTTCATTAAGCCCTTAGTTAACGACCGTTATCGTCGCGCAAAGAAGAAGTAACGAGAGAAAATGTTTTTCAATATTCTCCTCGTGTCTCTATAAATCGCTCGCTCGTTAATGGCAAAGATAATTAAATGAGAACCACATGTGTACGATCGCACCCGTGAATCCGACATCAACGTCGATTTCTGCCGGTCTCCGATTCGAGTTAACGCGCGCGATATAGGCGCGCCTTTGCGGAGAAGAACGCCGATGTTTCTCTCTTGCTCCGATTTTATTTGCCGATCCGTTATATACCATAAAATAAGATTTACAACCAAGATGCGCGACGCGCTCTTATGCATACAGGAATAACGTCGTTTGGATTCGAGACAAAACGTTGAAGAAAACATTCGATTATTCATAACATAAATCGTTCGTTGTATAAACTTCCACGCTATCTTTCTACTATCTCATGCGATATATTTTACCATGCGCATATTAACGAGACACGTGCAAAAGTAAAAAACACAATCCAGACAAACATTTCGCGAAGGATTCGCCATTTGTCGGCGCTGATCATCATCGTCTAGCTCGTGCGTATCAGACACACACACATACACACGCGCATCTTCTAACAGGTGACAGGGTGCCGCTTTCAGCTGCATCGTCGCCCTTCACTTGAGTTTGATGTCGTTCCGCTTAATGCACCCTATCGGTTTATCCCGCTCCGGCCGTTTATCAGGTCGGCCGCGTGCGCGCGCGCGCGCGCCGTGATTGCGCATCGCCAGCTGGCGACGACGCCAGCTGTGCGCGTCGCGATCTCGGTAAGCGAATCATGCGAATTTCTCTTTCGACGGGATGCGTGCCAGATTTCGTGTGTGTGATGACGATCGTCATCGTGTCGCGCGGCAACTGGTCTGGCTTTTGCGCAAGCAGTAGCAGCAGCAGCAGGCCCCGCAGCTTTTGCGCGAGATCGGCGCGAGATGTAGTCGTCAGATAAAGACGCGACTGCACGTATGTGCGCAATCGTCGCCGAGATTTCCTCTTCCCCTTCACCCTCGCGCGATATATAAGTTAACGGGGTCTCGAACGTTCATTTCGTACGTCGAAAGGAGATCCTTCCGATAACGCAATTTTTTCATCAACTTGGTATTCGCGGAAAATAATATGTTTGACACACACAATATCGTACACGTCACCTCATAATTGCGTAAATCGCAATCGTATAATTGTGCAAATACATCAGGATCGACGGGTTTGTGTGTGTGTTTGACGCTTTCATCGCTTAAATTCTTTTCTTGCAAACGAGCGTTATAGAAAGTATCGGCACCAACTTGTGTACCCGGAAAAACAATTTTAAAAAGAAACGGACCGACAAGATGGTGTTTCAGTAGTAGCGGCAGACGTCGATTAGCAACAGGTGTGAAAGTTACGATACAACGCGGCGAATTCCGTTATTATTCTTTGCAATCCCGCAGAAAAATATCGGCGATACCTCCGGTATTTGCTTTCGGCGCGAATTTCATGTCACGAATTCAATCTCGGCGATATTCGAGAGCGCGTTTAACGTTCTATCGCGAGTAAAACTATGCGTTTTATTAATAATCCGCGTTTATTATAGAATTTTGTGAGTTCTCGGAGTGTATTATCAGTAGTTGAGCGGTTCGATTGTGCGACCGTAAAATCGTTACAATCTAACTACTTTCTAATTGCTGCTTTCTTCTGGCTGGCTCATTATGCGGACGCATTCCTGAATACGCGACTATCGCTGTACTAAAAGCATTTTATTTGGCATTAAAGATGGGAAATTGTCGACATACAACACGGACGTTCGATTGTGCCGCTCGGCGACTGAATGTGTCGTTTTAGAAAACTGTTCTTTCTTTATTGCGCGAATAAACGTGCGGTGAACGGCAATTCCTTTTTCGATTACTTGAAAAGTCGCGTCTTTTTTTCGAAATAAAACATATGCGAGAGATATCGATGTCAAATAAAGTATGCAATTTCAAATCAAATGTGATTGAGGCCCCAATCTTTTAATATTAATTAATTTCATTATATTACATGCAATTTTTTTTATTACAATACTCGGTTCACAATGTAAAAAACTGATCTAAATTGAAAGCGTGTCATAAGACACACGATGACGGACGACAATTGCGCACAAAAACTCACGATATCTCGATAGCTCGACGTGATTCAGTGCTAACAAGCGTGAATGGCTATTATCTAACGGACGTGGTCATTTAAACTCGATCGTGACTAAAAATTCAAAAGAAAACAACACACGACAACGTGTGTGCTTCAAATCCAGCCGTCACTTTCTAGCTCATTGAAACGCGTCTCACTGACGCGCCGCGACGCACAAAAATTTCGATTCTTCACGCGCGATATATCGGTAGTGTGTTGTATCACGTTATACGTCTTTTTTTCCTTTCACAAAATTAATCAACATGGACAAGCTTGACTTCGGCCAGCTGCGTTTACGCGCGTATAATCGATTTCGCGGAGATACAAAGAACGTGTACGACGATACTATACACACTCGCGTTCTGTAAGAGAGAAAAACGCCTCAATGTGCCTCGCATGCATATAAGAAAACGATTTTAACGACTCTGTTGCAGGAAATTCAAAAGAAGCCCCCGGAACCGACTCGATCGACGGTAATATCGATCAGTCCGAAGATCCATTCTCCGGGAGCGCCAAGAAACGACGGGCTTTACGGTTTCGAGGTTCCCGCTTACGAGACGAGTTTTAACGGCGACGCCGCCGCGAGACCGCCGCCGCCGCCGCCGCCACCGCGAGAGACGATCAGCGGCAACACGATCGATTGTGGTCCGGACGCGAAGACCCAAGAAGTGGTCTATCAATCGCCCGTTCCGTTCGCCCCCTCTAATCAGATCGCGCCGCACGCGACGAGGAGCACCAACGAAGCGGCGGCTCTCTCGAGTACCAACGCGATCGCGTCCGCGCAATTGTTGCCCGCGCAATCGTTGTCCCGCAGCAACAACGATAACAACAGCGTTATCACCAATACCGGCAGAATAACCGGCGAGTATCCGACGACGCAAACGACGACGGTGCCGCGAACGCCGACGAAGCCCGAGCTGTCGCATCCGATCAGCAGGCTCTGCGACACGATCGAATCCGACTCCGAGAAGAAGGAAACCTCGTCGGAAACGACGGAGAAAAAGGGGGACGAGAGGGTCGCGAGGATCTTCAGCGTCAACAGCGACAGCAACAACAACAACGAGACAATCGTCGGCGTTGAAGGAGGAGCAGCTCAACGCGGACGACCGGCCGCCGATGATCACAGGTGCGATCAGTGCGGAAAGACCTTCGTCACGAGGGCGTCGCTCAAGGTATACTTTTTCGTCAAAACAAGCATGTATTAAAACGCCTACGCATTTGAATTATCTTAGAGAAAACGCAGATTTTATGAACACGTTTAATATCAACGCGTTATAATCTTTGGACGCGCGACATAGAATATTCTTGTCTAGAATTTAATTACCGGCATAAATTCTCGATAGCCTTAGACGATCGGATCGCGACGATCATCGCCGCGGCGTTTTCCACGGTTCTCACTTTCTCAGTACTGCGCGTTTAATTGACTTTAAATTTTTCGCGATTTGCTAAAATTGTATAATCTACGTGTATCTGCCATTCTCGTCATTTATTTCTCCTCATTACGAGAGAGTGTTTAAATTATACATCAGCGTCGTGTCTATGTGCTCGTCCCGCAGGTGCACAGCCGCACGCACTCCGGCGAGAAGCCGTTCCGCTGCGCGGACTGCGGCAAGCAGTTCTCGCAGCTGCGCAACTACAAGTACCACCGCAGCGTCCACGAGGGCACGCGGGAGTTCGCCGCCACCTGTCCGGAATGCGGCAAGTACTTCAACGACCGCGGCTACCTGAGCTCGCACATGAAGATCCATCGGAACCGCAAGGAGTACGGGTGCGCGGAATGCGGCAAGAGCTTCAACCAGCGGGTGGCCTACAACATGCACGTACGCATACACACGGGCGTGAAGCCGCACCAGTGCGACCAGTGCGGCAAGGCGTTCTCGCGCAAGATGCTCCTCAAGCAGCATCTGAGGACGCACTCGGGCGAGCGGCCGTACCAGTGCCAGGTCTGTCAGAAAGCGTTCGCCGACCGCTCGAACATGACCCTACACACGAGGCTGCACTCCGGCCTGAAACCGTACCAGTGTTCCCTTTGCTCCAAGGCTTTCACCAAAAAGCATCACCTCAAGACTCATCTGAACTATCACACCGGCACCAAGCCGTACTCGTGTTCGAACTGCGGCGGCAAGTTCTCGCAGAGCAGCAACATGAGGACCCACTTCAAGAAGTGCATCGTCAACAACGCCGCCGGGACCGCGATCAAGTCCGACGAGGCCGATCGCGCCGATCGCGCCGATCCCGAGAACAACGCGCCGCCGCAGATGGTCCTGACGCCGCCCAACTCGGATCAGGAGTCCAGCATTCTGACGCCGATCTCGAAGAACGTCGCCGCGACAGACGGCAACACGTAACGACTGTTTTTTTTTTCTTTTTTTTTACAAATCGTGATAGTAGCACATGTTTCGTGGAAAACATTCGGCCGCAAATAGACCGCTTTGCGGTTTTACGAAGCTTTCCACGCGAATGAACGCGTGTGTATTTTTTTTTTTTTTTCGGGAATAAAACTGAATTACTATGAGCATTAACGTAGTGTTAAAAATTGATTGTCAGTAAGCTTTCGCATTATTTTGAATTAATTAGCATTTAAAATCGCGCCAGTTTTGTTTTCGGACAATCCGCTGCTTGCGGTTAGTGAAAGAATAAAATCGCGAGAGATCGAAGTACGTGGATAAGTATACGAGAATAATGTCAATGCACTGTGCCTTCTAGTTCCTGTATTTATTGAACTAATCAGTTGTACATACACAGATCTTCATGTGTAAATTCAATCTAATATATTTAATAGTTAATTTAATTCAATTAATATTAGATCAATTCAATCTAATATTTAATCGTTCGAAGTGCGTGTAGCAATAAGTTTTCTTTTTTAAGTAATACGCGTCGAATCGAGAGTGTTGGCGAATTTTAAACTTTCCGCTGAAAGGCTTATCTTTCGACTTTAATAAATTCGCTTTTGTCTTTCGTTGCATAGATTGATAAATTCCTCTCTCTCTCTCTCTGTCTCTTTCGCTATATTTTATCCGGCATTTATTAAATTCCTGCGCGGTAATATTGCTCTTATGACAGAAGTGATTTCAAGAATTCACGGATTATGCGTCACTCCTTTGCCGTGTATCGTTGCGGATACAATTAATAGCCCCTTCGCCGAAACTGCAACATGTAAGATTGCAACACGTTAAGTCCAATTGCCGGTTGCAACACAACGCAAACTCAATCGAAAAGTCCGCGCGGTCGTTCGTAGGGAAGTATCTCCTCACATTTGAAAGTAACCGTCGCTCGCGAGCTTCCATATCAGCGCGAATAATGTCTGTACAACAATCTTTTCCAGGAAATGCCCCTATTTGTTCCTAGAGCAACTTTGTTAGCGAATTGAAAACGTGATTTTCCAGAGGCAAAAACCACGTTGTTCTTGCATTAAACATCTCGCGAGCAGATCGCAACTCTTATTCGAGAATTGAGATTTTTGTGCAAGAACCGAAAAAATCTTGACAGATTAGGACAAATAAAAAATCTGAGAAAATTGACAAAATCTGATGCAAATAAAAGTTTTTACTCAAATTTAGAATAGTAATCTTATTAAATTAAAAACAACTTTTTCATAAACAAAAACGAAATAAATTCTTTCTCTTTCACATCGCTAAGTTTAAATTAATAACCACAATTATTTAAATAACTAAGAATATGTGATAAAACCAGTGAGTTATTTAAAACCTAATGTATATTTGATACAGTGTATATTATATCAATTAACAAACTCGTATTAATAGGAAATTGCGTTTAATATATGCATACATGATATATTGACTGTATACAACGGATGTATTATATGTTAACAAATAATATTACATTTAAAAAAACACATATTTGTATTGTACAGCTCAATTTTGAACGGATTGAATTATTTTTCTCTCCCCGTTCAACACAAATAATAATAAAAAAAAAAAAAAATTAAAGATAAACTTCCAATTACGTGAAATTGGCGTTTTATTGATCTTCATCGAACAACGAAAGACCTCATCTTTGTAGCAAGCAAAATAAAATATCGCGAATTAAAACGTAATATATGTTATTACGACTTCCTAACGCAGTTGAATTATTTCCTCTGATTCAATTTGCAAAAAATAACACGTCCCGAGCGATGCACCTTGTTTTGTAAAGACAACGCGCAGTCCGCGCACGCAGTGCACGTACGAAATATAACGGTGAATCGTGGGCAGATCCGCGGACAATAAATCGTGTGTCGCGTGGATGTAATGTCCTCCTCTCTCTTTCTCTCCCTCCCTCTCTCTCTCTCTCTCTTTTTCTCTCTGCCTCTTTCCCGGTGTCGGTCGGAATTATCGTATAAATCTCGCAGCGCGACACAAATCGCTCGTTAATATTCAAGTGTGAATAAATGACTCTGTCGGCGATACGTCATATTTTTGAGGAAAGCCGCACGGATATATCGCGCGGTGAGTTCTACCATTAGCCCGTGTAATGCTCATTAGCCGCGCATCTACGTTCGCGTGCGTCGCGCGTTTCCGAGTGAAATATTACCTTCTTTCTTACACGATCGCAAAACATCAACCCGTAACTTCGTCTAAATTGCGCTCATCTCTAGCTTTCTGAGAAAAACAAATAAAATATATACGCGCAATTTGTTTTCGACATCAGTTTTCTATTCAGATCCCACGTGTTTTCTTTGAGAAAGTACAAAGTCCGCATGCGTTGAGGCTAAGTACTCTGGATTTTTTGACGACATTTTGCTTTTCCGGTGTCACGCAGTTCTCGCCACGAAATAGCTTTTACAGCACAAGGACGAGTCTGTTTCTACATTTGCATGTTTAATTATTGAAGAAAATTTTTTTACTTTAATGTGTATTTTCGAACTACATATAAAAAAACGATATAAGATTACACCTATAATAGTCGGATGATTCCGGTCTTTCTTTGATAACACATATTTGGTTTCGTCGGAATGTAGAAATAAGCGGATATTTTGCTTGAGTCGGGGATTCTTTCTTAGATATGCGCACAATAATGGGAAACTGTGTTGCCAGCACGTGATGGTTCGCAGATCTCTCTCTTTCTCTCTGGAGCATATCAGATTACGGAAACGATCCCGAAGAAGAAGCGAATCGTGGATGCTGCGAGCGAACGATCGTACGAGATGCGAAATAACAGAGATCCGCAGAATCTCGCGTGCACAGCACGTGCAAGGTCAAGCATTTGTGTGTCCGTAGATGGATCACGAACGAGTGTGATCGAATAAGAATGTATCGATAAAAGAGAAAGAGCAACGTGTAATGGGTGAATGTGTTTTTGACGCATTTATGTTCTCCTTAATTTCATCTCATTAAAAAGCATTATTTATAAATGTATATATGTGCGTGTATATTCTTCGAATTGATAGAGCAATTTGCGCGAACGATTAGACGAATAGTATAATCTTCCGCGGATATCGCAAAAAATTCTATCAATATAGTCGCGGCAATTACGACTGCATTCTCGCCAATGCGTTTTTTATACATATCCCTATATATCTCTTCCTGTATACACGTCTCGTCTACGACATCATTATTAAATCGCGATTCTCTCCGCTTCTCTCATTCACCTAATTTGATTGAGAGAAATGGTATTGCCGTAGGACAGGACGCTTGCTGAAGACAATTTCGAACCTGCTTCGCTTAACAAAGACACGACAAAGCGCTATCGAGACAATGTGCCCGATCCCAAATAGGTCTTTAAACGCCGAGTCATCCTCGACGCATCGGTAATTAGCGGCTCATTAAGCTTTTTATCGTACACAACTTTTTAACTTAACGAGTGGCAGCTCTGACCTCGATTACGAAGAACGTTATTTCAAAAAATACAACAAAAAAGTACATTATTTTTTGTGTAACATTTTACACTTAATGTGTGTGAACGCACATGCGTGTGAGTACGATGTAACAAATAATTTTAAATTAAATCTTTCTCCAGTCGCACAATTACGCGAGGCTGACAAAACAAATAAATGACAAGTTTATCGAGAGATCTTATTAAAATGTCAAATTCGAAATATCTTATCAACTTCTGCGTTATTTAAGTAGCTTCACGAAAGACGCGCGATAAGTCTTGAACTAAACCTCATTTTGTTATCTTGGCGAGTTATCCGATTTTCCATAAATATTTCACAAGTAGTGCCATGTATCTTGTTTGTTTTGTTTCTCTCTTTCTCTTTCTCCTCATTTTGTCAACGAGAAATTATTTCCAGCCTCGTGTATCCGTGATCTACGAGAGTATTTGTAAATCGACACCGGCGATTCAAGACTACGGTGGGGGACCGAAACATCAGATAAAGCTCGTTAGAACTGGTTATATACCGACAAGGTGCATTACGATCTTACGGCGCGATACAGAAGATAAGCACCGGATAGAAGTCCATTTTGCCTTCGGGGTATGGCGACCTGACCTCCTGAACTCGATGGCCGACAAGAGAAAATCCACCTGATCGACCGCTTCCACGGGAGTTTTCTTTTTTCAATAGTCCGTTCCACTAATTACACATTCGCGTTTGAAACGCGCGAAAAAGTTTTTCTTTTTTTTTTTTTTTTATGCAAACGCGCGTATAAATTTTCTAGTAGACGTGAAACGCATACAGAAAAGATGAGTTTACCGTCCCAACCAATTTATCACGTATATAGAAAATAACACGTTCCCATGCGCAACTCTTTCTTCCGCGCTTTAAAACAAATTTATTATACCGTCGTAAGTATTCCGCGATATGTGAGCACGTACATATATTTTCGTCAGATATGTATTTCGTCGTGCGCAGAATTATACGATCGTCAAGCAAGATGTAATTAAATGTATGCGAGGTTTTTGCGAGCTTCGAATAACGATTAAATAGTTATTCAAACGTGTAAATCGAAGTCCGAATTTAATCGAAATAAAAACCGTAGACGTGCGCGCAGATGACAAGAATTATCTCGAGATTTGACAAGCATCTTCGTTTGTAAACACGATCGCAGATCGATTTAAGTCAAACCGCAATACATTTAAAATATTCGCGAGTGAGAAACATGTCACATGTGCGCGATATGTAAAAAGATTCATCGAGAATAGCGGCCGCGGTCTCTCAGAACTTGCATATACATATTCATGACATTTGCATATTCGTAATAGTTTCTCGCGAGAAAAATACGAGAGATCCGAGTTTCTAATTCGCCGTCGTTTCTTCGCGAGAAAGGTGGGACACCTGTATAATGCTATGTCGCGATTGACAATCAGATTGCGAGCCGCGATAACGACACCGACCGCAATCGCGGTTGCTAAATACGCTTAATTGGCGAAGGGAGGGAGAGAGACGGGCGAGCACGAGTTCCTCCCTATCACGAGTACCGCGCTTAACCCCGAACACGATTACGAGTCGAGTTTCAACGTGCGCGTGCACTTTCTTCCGCCAACTCGCGCCCGACAAGGACGGGGCGCCTCTCGAAAGGATTCCTGCTCGCGCGAAAACGATTTTTCTCGCGCGCGCGGTCAGTTAAATCGTTGGATGTTACGTAAAACGCGAATCGTGTAAACCGCTATATCGCCGCGGCGAGGCATCTCGCCGACCGGGGCAATTGCTCGCTCGCCGCCGTCCATTATTCGAGCTGCGTTTGCATCATCGCGAAGCGAAGGGTATTGTCTAAACGCTTTTCGATTAAGCGGTTAAGGAGTTACTTCGCGATAAGACTGGGAGTTACCTCCTCGGGAGATATCTCGGTTTTTTGTTCCGTAATGTTTCTTCTTTCTCTGTATATAAAATTTAATTGCCGAATTAATCTCGAATCTTGCTGAAATAAAATAAATGTCCCGATGATTCGACATGCGAGTTGTGTTCCTATAAATAATAAAGGAGAGAAACACCTAACTGCTGATATTCAATTCAAAAATTAATATCAAGATCTCTTCGAGAGACACACGCGACTGTTCGACGCGACTTTCTCCGTGTAACAAAGCCATGACGAAAGCCACGTGGAACTCGCGAGCGATCGAAGTCATTCAACGAATGCATGAATAAACTTGATCCATTAGTATGTTGCACAATGCGCGTTTGGTGGGCGTGCGTGCGGACTACTTGTTTCACGAGGATCTGTTTCGCGCGCCGCACGCACCACAAAAATGGCCTCGGTCACGTTTGTCTCTCAATGCGAACGACATTTCTGTGTTTCGAACTCTGTACACGTGGAGCTTTACGCGCGCGCTCGCGCGGATATATACCTATAATCTATTTCTATAATTACGTTGTTCTCCACTTAATAAACGAACACGCGATGTCGGAACAGTTAAAACGCAATCTCCGACAAAGCGGCGAGATTTTCTTTACGATGTTACGCGGCGCAGAATACGTTGTAAAAGAGAGATCACCGAGGGCCGAGCCGAGAGAGTCATCGGCCGTCAGGAATCTCGGTGATTTATATACGGAGTTAGGACAGAGCATCGCTGAGATATCGATATTGCGTGTTTTATTTGCAATGAGCATGTGAATAAATCTTCAGGTTTTTGATTTTGCACACACACACAAGGCGTGCGCCGGCCTTGACAGACCGGGCGGGCGACACATCGTGTCGCATATACTCGCGACTCGATAATTTCGTCGATCGGGGGCAATAAATATCAACGGCATGTAATACGCCGCCAGACCAAATAAACCAGTTTACCCGGAGTTATTGCTCAACGTGAAATTCGTACGACTCCAGATAGGCCCCCGGAGGTTCTCACAAATTATTTCTTTCGCAAGGAAAAAAAAAATATATATATATATATAATTATTACTTAATATACTCTTCGATACTTCTGACAACACGCACTTTATCAGTCAAGCCACAAGCGATAAAGATCTGAGGAACAGTAAAATAAATGTAGAGACGGTTGCGAAGGTCCTCGAAGTAAGTTTTTTTTAAGATCCATTTCTCAAACCTCTGCTATTATGACGATCTTCTAAAATCAGAAAATAAAATTAAAAAATTATTATACTCTCGACAAATAGTTCCTTTTTTTTGGAGAGGGGATCAATGACGTAACGATAGAATTTGTCGGCCTTAAAGCAAATTTATAGTTTCGTAACTACCTTCGTCGAAGTGTACTGTTCAATAGCTAAGAGGAGACTGTTAAAGAAATCGATATGCGGTGCAAGACTTACGTGGAAACGCGCATCGGACTTAAAAAAAAACATAGGGTACCGACGACAATTTACGTAATTTGCTCGCCAATTTCCCTCTGTTTCCTCTGCACGCGAGAAACGCGGATCGTATAAACGATACTTTTCCTTCAATTAAATTTAATATATTTCACACGTGTCGTTATTGTTCGCCAATTTCTTTTGCTACTTCGTATCAAATATGCAGAGTTTTTTCGCTGCGTGTCGTATTTCTCACGAATTATTTTAAAAATAAGGGGAAACATCTTACGCAAACAGAATTAAAGAACTTTGAGTGTTTCGAATCTCTCAGTTGTGTTTCTCCTTTCGTCGAAAAAAAACCATGTATTTTGTCGAGGATCATTATTACACGATAAATAAACCTGCTCTGAAAGCGTTGGGTATTTGGCCTTCTGATCGATCGCGCATTGTGATATTGAAACGTGTGCTAATTTTTCTGGTACTTGGTTCACATATGTTCGTACAGGTAATAAGATTGCGCACCGACAAGAACAAATGAATCGGAGATTGCTTTGTGTCGCTATTCTATCACCATTGTGTCTCGTGACATTGAGACATTTTTTGTTCGGCATTGGTATACGAAAGAGAATGGAAATATATTTTCAAGCGAAAGCACATTATTGAAGTAGCGTATTTTTTTCTTTCAACTTGATTTATAATCGCGATTATTGTATTACTTGTTTTCAGTTGTCAGTTTTTATCACAAAGGAATGCAATATGGCTCTCTTTCTTCGATTCGCATCATTTGCATTTCTTCTTAGTGCAATGTTTGTACAATATTGCTTTTTTATATTTAATTCAAAAACTGTAAGTTGTGCCCACAATGAATGTAATGAGAACAATTACGTATATTTTTTAATTTGCAAAGACACACTTTCACAGCGCGCGCGCGAATCGTATAACATACGTATAATAAATAAATGTTTTACTTTTACATGTGTATATATTTGTTAAGCCAGATAAGAAATTTACATTATCAAATTCGATGCGACTGGAAGTTACTGCGTGATAAAATGGAACATGAGATTATGGAACAAAATGCTCAGTTTGGTCAATATTATATTCGACTGTTATTCTGTAAGAGAAAATGTAATTTAATTACTCTATTTAAGAGAAATACTTATATAAATCCAAGAAGAAAAAAATAGATAAGAGACAGAAGTGATTTATTATCCATGAAAATATTTAACAGTACTAACACTTACGTGCATATTTGTAAAAGATTGCCTAATTCCTACATCTTTTAGCACTTGTCGGTTTTGCATGTATCTCAGTCGTTGTCATACAGTTTCTTCCAAATATTCTCGACATTGTTTGGCCACTGGACGAGCCTCGGCCACGATACCTTCTGGTTATGGTTGAATATTTCATTCCTCATAATAAGTATTTCTATATGAAAGTAATACACGAAATTCTGAGCATGCAATTAGTTTGGATAATAGCAGGCGCTACATATACACAAATATTGGGATTTATCTGTCATTCTTTTGGGATGTTTAAGCTTGCTAGGTGATTGACGATCAAAACTTGTAATTTTATTATACTTGTAATTATAGTATATTATCTGACGTTTAATTAATTACATTGATACAATTGCGACCTAAAGATAGTGCGATATTTGCAGACACCGAATACATTCCATAGAGTATTGTGTGTGGCACGTATCTCATTCAGAGAAAAATCATGCCATAAGCAACATAATAATGCATGCCACAATTGCACACCGTAGGGCCAAAAAGTTAGTACATACATCGTATATTTTTGCATTTTCATGTAATATTTGTCAGTTAATTATAAAATTTTAAAACTTAATATTGAAATGATAATAATTTTCAAAGCTTCGTTATTGATGTAGTAGCATCAGTTAATGCGCTTTTTTGCATCGTAACTGTCATTGCAATAATAGCATTGGCCACCGATTTATACGGAGTGAGTAAAAAAATGTTTTATTGTTAGAAATACGCGTAATAAAATATACACATATGTATAATGTATTTTATCTCGCAATCTGTTAACTATAAAAATGACCGCAGCGTCAAAAAGTTTCCTAACATATTTTTACCACATGACAGATCTTCGAAGTAATATCTATAACAAAAGATATGAAAATCTTACTGCAGTGCTTTACTTCTGTAATCAGTCTTCTACTTTTTATATTTATCAGTCATTATCTCGGACGAAACTTTACAGATTGTAATAGCGATCTTGCGATGTATGTGTAAGTTCTCCTATTATTACGCAAGTGTTTTTTTACACAACGCTCTTTTTTGTGAGATTTCTATTTTTATTCCAGATACGACACGTCGTGGTATTTACTGCCATTATCGTCGCAAAAGCTCATATTGTTTCTATTGCAAAACATTGGCAAAGAGTTTAAATTAGCGATTGCTTATATTTGGGAGGGAAAACTGGAAAATTTTGTTATGGTAAGAAGTAAAATTATTAATTATTATTTATTATTATTAAATAATAATATTATTATTAATTATTATTATTAATTATTATACGATAAACCTAAAGTATCATTAAAGTCTCGCTCAATCGTAGACACGATGCAATGTTTTTCTAGAGCGTCAAAGTTGCGATGACTTATGTCACCGTTTTATACAATATGTACTATGAGGAATGAATATCCAAGAGCTGACTCAAAGATTAATTTGGAACGATCTTGGAGTAATTGTTATTCTTTCATTCAATTTGTCCTACATTTCTACCTCACAAACTATGACATTTACAAAATATTTTGTAACGTACATAAATGATGTATTCTTTTCGTATTTGACTATGAAAGATGCACGTACTAATATAGAAAAACAATATATCAACTTACTTTAACAAACTCATTCCACGAACGTTCCAAACTTTACCAAGCTATAAATATATGTATGTGTATATGATATTTATTGATTATATTTACGTAAAAGAATGTTCTTATCTACTATATCTTGTGTAAAATATACGTATCTATAAAAACTTGTCATATTATAAATTATTTTTTCAACTCGCACGCAGCAATCACAGCCAAATCAAGAGATGCAATAACGTCTCCCGTTAAAATCTGTTACAACTACAATTTACATCATTGAAAAGCATGTTACTCTATTCGCGTCTGAACGCACAGCGCACAGTTTTATGACAAAAATCATTTGTTAGTTAGTTTAATAAACAAAAAAAAGTATAGAATTTTGACAGACGCTGTGTGTATTATTTATGAGAAAAAGAACGATTGTTTTTACAATAATCATTTATATTATCTCTAAACAAAAACACTTTTTAAATCAATCAACTTTACTTCTTCGTACGCAATGATCTTTTGATACTAGATATAAATAAGTAAAAACTATACTCGATAAACAGATTTACTTTGAAATCATTGATATGACGATGAAATTTGCTGGTCTTAGCTACTTTCCTCGAAGTGTATTGCTTGGTGACTAAGAGACGACTGATGAAGAAATCGATATAAAGTGAAGAAATTACGTCTATCAACGAATGAAATTTAAAAAAGACATAGAGTAACAACTGCAATTTACATAAACTGCTTATCTTTCTCCCTCCGTTTCTTTTACTTGCGAGAAACACGAAAATCGCGTGAACGTTACTTTTCGTTCGATTAAATTCAATATATTTTGCACATGCCGTTATTATGCGGCAATTTTTTTCCCCATTTTAAATTTTATTTATGCAGCATTTCTTTTGCTGTATCTCACAAGGAAGTCAAAAAATAACGGAAAATTGTGCGTGTTGCGTGAGTGATGTTACGGAACTTCATATGTTTCGATTCTGTCAGTAGTATTTCTACTTTCGTCGAATAAACATGTATCTCATTGAGGATCATTATTATACGATAAATAAACCTGTTCTGAAAGTGTTGGGTCTTTGGCCTAATGATTCATCGCATACTGTGACATTGAGACGTGTGTTAATTTTCCTAGTACTTTCTTCACATATTTTCGCGCAGGTAACAAAATCGATACGCATTGACAAGATACGAATGTGCGAAGAAACAGTATGTCTCTACTTTTCCACTTTTTGTCTCGTGACAATGAGAATTTTTTTTGTATAACATTTTTTGTACAACAGTTTTGTATACAAAAATAAGAAAATTATTTTTAAATGACTATGTGTTATCAAAGTGGCCCATTTATTTTCGGCTTGAATTTGTAATCTGTAATGATTATTATTTTCTGCAGTTTTCAGTATTTATTACAAAGGAATACAGTATGGCTCTGTTCCTACGAGTCGCGTCACTTGCATTTCCTCTTTCTACAATGATCGTGCAATACTGCTTCTTTGTGTTTAACACAAAATCTGTGAGTTGCGCCTTTAAAAGTTTATGCACAATTATCTATTGTATTTGTGCACAATCGCAACAAACCGTTACATATGTAAATAACAAAAACTTGTAAATTATGAATATCAGATAGTAAGTGTGCATAACCAAATTCGATTTGACTGGACGTTACTGCGTGATAAGATGGAACATGAGATCATGAAACAAAATGCTCAGTATGGTCGAACTTTTATTCGACTTCTATTTTGTAAGAAAAAATTTATTTTGCGAGAAAACTTAAGAGAGTAATGTGACAGAGTAGATTTGTTACGCATAAAAATATATTAAGTATTAAGTATATATTAAGTTTTTATATTATGCGCAGACTTACGCGCATAGTCATGAAAATTTATCTATTTTTTTTAGCATTTATCGGTTTTGCATGTATCTCAGTAGTTGTTAGAGAGTTCATCCCGGAGTTTCTCGACATTGTTTGGCCATTGGACGAGCCTCGGCCACGATATCTTCTTTTTATGACTGAATATTTCACTCCTCATAATAAGTATTTCTATATTAAAACAATACACGAAATTCTGATAGTTCAGTTAGCTTGGACAATAGGAGGAGCTACGTATTCACAAATATTAGGATTTATCTTCCATTCCTTTGGAATGTTTAAACTTGCTAGGTGATTAACGATCGAATTATAATTTTTAAATAATCGACGCGGTTTCATTTATATCGATCTGATTACAAATTGCAAAGAATTATTAAAGTGTTATTTCCAGACATAGAATACATTCTATCGAGAATTGTGTGTGGCATGTACCGTATCCACAGAAAAATCATGCCATTTGCACCGAAATAATGCACGCCTCAATTGCACACTGTAGAGCTAAGAAGTGAGTATATGTATACATATATCGTTATATGTCTCGTATAATATTGTCAATCAGCATTACAGTATTTGATTTTTAAGGTTCGCTACTGATTTAATAGCGTCGATTAATACACTAGTTTGTATCGTAACTATGATTTCTACAATAGCATTGGTTGTCGATTTATACGGAGTGAGGAAAAAGATTTTATATCGTCAGAAGTTATATAAACAATTTTTATATATAATATATATATATATATATATATATATATATATATATATATACACAAAT
>QVOA01018493.1:0-60549 GCA_014825685.1 Pseudomyrmex cubaensis | reverse complement strand
AGCAAATTGGTACAGGACTTTTCGACTCAGTTTTACTCCTTCTACCTACCTACGAAAGCTGTTAAAGTCGTACTGGGACACCCTGTATACAAGTAAATATATTCTTCTTATTTTTCTCTGAACAGAAAAAGATCTTTCAGATCAGATATACGCACACACATTTAATTTACACTTGACAAATCTGACGTCGTCATGTAATCATGGATGTAGAAGTAAATAGTGTTAATTAAAACGTTCTTTTGCGCGACGCTTTTTATCTTTGGTTTCTTGGACAGCGTTGTCGAGCCCTTCGAAGAGAAGAGAAGAAAGAGGTAGCGGGTGTCGGTAAAATGGGGCGGAGTGCCACAAGCACTCGACCCGTCGCTTCTTGTTGGATATTTATTCGTTTGCTCGTTTTTATTTATACTCAAAGATCTGTGAGGGCTCACCTTATTTGCTCCCGCTCATCCCGCTGCTCGAACTTCTGCAACCCTTCCCCTCCCCCGACAGATTCTTTAAACGACCGCCGCGCCGAGACTCGAAACCCTTTGCCGTCGCCGCGTTTTAGAGGAGGAAAAAAAAATTAATGGACGCATTCGAATGAATTTTATTAATTGAATCGCGCGTAGGGCGCCGCGGTTCGACGCGGCTCGTACGACCCTTTGTAAATGCAGGGTGACTTGTTGCAACCGCCTTTTAAGCTCCTCTCCCCCTGTCAAATGGAAAAAAAAGAGACGAACTAGTCGCCGATTGCCTTTTACTCGTTATCACTCTCTCGATGGTTACGGCCGCGGATGAATTCTCATATTACGTTTCATAAAGCGAGCGCGCATATCGTACGTACGCTGCACGTGATCATTTAATGCATCGATGTTGAAGGAATTAATAATCGACTTTGATCTCTTTTTCTCGCACCTGATGTGGAATTTGCAAAGCTTACTTTCAACTAGTTCAATCTGACCACAAGAAAAAATAATTTCTATAATATTTACTTGTCAAAATATATCGCTTTTCTGTTGTAACAAATGTGCTCGCATATAGATTGATTCTTTTGAGATTAAAATGAATTAAATGAATGTGAAAAGGACCAGACAATGCGCGTGATTTTTTATGTGCGCTTGTTTCCGCCGATATTTCCCGGAACAGAGATTTTGTGGGAACAGGTTTTGTTTGCATTTAATATCCACTCGACTTTTGAAGCATCCCTTAGAAAGCGCGCGCTCGGTAGCCGCTGCTTTCCGCATTGTGATGTGGCTATGACGGATACGGTCTTTCCTCGGTATCGCTGTACGATTCCATGCACGCTCATTAGATTAATCTCCGTGCTTCCGTTGAAAGCCTGCCGCGACGGGCACGTTCAAAAAACAAGCGTGCACGGCGAATTCATTCCGGACCGGACCATCCAATGAATGCCCTCGAGCGGACATCGGTTGCGCGAAGACACGAGCTACCGTCGAAAGAGAGACGAGGGAAGAGAGGCGAAGGTATCCAAGAAAGAGACCAGAGACGAGAAAGACAGATAGAACTCGATGTACGCATGCTAAGTCATACCGCGAACGTGAGAGAGTGCGGGGAAACAGAAAGAGGAGAAACAGGGGTGGAGGAGCGATAGGGGTCGGGGGTGGGGTAGACGGAGCATAAAAGGAACACTAGTAGGTATTAATATTTAGCGTCTCTGAAGCCGCCCGCATTCAGGCAACTCCGCTGGATTTCCATCCCCGTTTCTCCGTCACACCCCCCCTCGGTTACCACCACCGCCGCCATCGACGCCGGCGTCGCGTCCCTTCCGCAGGCACCGCCGATCTCCCCTTCACCTCGCGCCCACCGTTACACGTCTCTTTACGGTAAAATATGTAAATCTAACCAATATTTCTAAAGATACAGCGCGCCGTACACGCGGCGGGGGCTCTTTTATGACGGGGCAGAACGCGAAACCCGCGGATACCCGCGTTAGCGCGCATCGGTGTGTCTGCCGGTATCTTTCCTGTGTGTATGTGTATGTGTGTGTGTGTATGTGTATATAAGATACCAACCTAAATACGCCGTCACTTGGCGCGCTGGGCAAGGGTGGAAAACGAACAAGTGCGCGCGTGTGTGTGAGTGCATGAACCCGCGCGTGCGGATCCACGCGCGTGTGTAAGAGCGAGTATTTGAATGGGGCTTGAATATCATCCATGAATATTTTGCAAGTTCCTATTTAAAAGAACGCGAAGCGCGCGCGGTAAGATATCATACCGGGCGGCAAACCACCTCGAACGCTTATGCGAGAGGCAGAGACGATGGTATACGAGTAACGGGAGGTACCTACTCGAGAAATCGATAGTAAAACCGGAGAGAGGATGTCTCAGGGATGTAGCGCGGTCGGCTTGCAGTCGCGCACATTTTTATATACAGACACCGCGTTATCCGCTATCGTCAGCGGATTACATTGTGCTTTGTTTTGGGTTTTTAAATACGCGTAAGAGCTTTATTTTTTTCCCTACTCGATAATTTTATTCTACTCTACGTTGTAGATGAAAGAATCTTCTAATTTACTTGCTTTTTGTTACATGGAAAATGATTGCAGAAATTTTCAAACACGAAAGAAAATGTAACGAAACGCGTATCTATATACGCTCGGCAATTCTTCAAGTCGTTCGTCGACATCGATATGGCGCGCACGTAGTGAATGCGCCGAAAGATCCCCCAGCGAGGCTTTCTTATTCGAAGGGGTAGCTGGGACGGCGCACCTTTCTCTCCGACGGAAACGGAGGCGGGAGGACCAATTTTCACGGCGGCGGGATATATCCGGAGGTCTCAGAGTACCGAAGGGTTGGCGGCAAAGATCACAAGTAATTGAATGGGGGAGAGAGGGGGTGGTCTCGCTTCAACCCCCGTGAGTGTTCAACCAATTAATCCACTTCAATCCCTAAGGCAGCCCCGCGAGGTTGCTGTTTTTTCTCTATTACGTTGTAGACACAGTAAGACGTATTGAGATCGAAAGAGATACCGCTGGGATTCGAAACATCGAAGTGTGTGTGTGTGTATGTGTTGCGCGTGTGTCTTCCTTTCTTGCATTATCGATCTTTAGATATCGTTATTTCTTCCAACTCTCGCGTTGTACTACAGTCGTATTTCAACTTGTAACTCGTTTGTAGAGTTACATGAAATCTTACTTTAAAATAACTTTTTTAACACGCTAAAAAAGAGAGAGAAGGAGGAAGGAGAGAAAAGAAACTTTGTGGCGTATTAAAATTTCTCCGCGTATTACAAATTTTAAAATATTATTGATTCGTACGTGCTTACGACGGACACGTGCCGTATATAAGATTGGAAATCTGAAGTGGCGCTTCTTCGACAAACAGTTCAAAAAGACACGTGGTATCAAAGCGATCTCGTAACATCAATTAAGTCTCTTCGTCAGGCGAAATCGGAAATGGTCTGGTCCAATAAAACAAAGCAGATTCTCGTCCGGTCTAATCTTCGGGATAGAAAGGGAGGGGATGTTGGTACGAGAAAACTAACGATTGCCAGGTACTTCTGAGATACGACCGAAAGTGATTTTAACCAGACTCGTCGCAAATCCTGGTACGTTTCCCTAATAATACTCAATTCCAATGTGGATTAATAGCGGTTTATTCCCTTCCTTCGTGTCCGCCTTCCTTTCGCCTGTCGCGGCCGCAATGTGCCTTCCATACGAGCCGCGAGCTAGGTCTCCTGAATTCCTATTAACGCCCTAGTAATTAAGTTGAGGAAACTACTTAATCTCCCTTCAATTGATCCCACGTGAAAGTCGATTTTATTTCGACTAACAAATCTCTACCGAGAAGCACGGTTTCTATTTTGAACTCTCAATCTCAGTATTTAAACGACCGTTGTGATCAAACTGTTCTTAAACGATCGAACAACAATTTGACTTTTTTTTTTTTTCAATTTTTCCTTGCTCGCAAACTTCTTAGACGAAGTTGAGCAAAACTTTCGTTATATCGACATACAGGACGCCGATGCGGAAAAGACGAAGTTTATGGCGGACGGTAACAGGCCGCGCTGTACAGATTGTCGAATCGGGAAAGGACAGGAGAGGGCAGCATGCTAATTTATGGCACCCTGGCGCTCCATTACGAATATTTATCTGCGGCGAGTTTAATCTAAACTTCGAGAGTCCTTCTCGTCGTCCTTTCTCTCTCTCTCTCTCTCTCTCTTTCTTCCACAGCTCGCTCTTCTCTTCTTGCAAGTCCGCCGCGAATTCCTTCCTTCCTTCCTTCCTGCTTTCTACGTCGTTCATCTCGTCGTTCTCGCTCCCGTAACGGAGAAACCCGGCGCCTTAACGACGTATTGTCTCCGCGACTTATCAAAACAATTCGTTGAACTACTACCGTGCCCTCCGCCGCGACGAACATTGTTTCGCTCGCCGCTGATTAAACGGGCCGACGCCATTTTCGAGATTCGTCACGCGGTATCTTCGATAAGATCTTAACGTTATGGTCTTCATGATGCTTTTGTTGCGATGCGGTCGATAAGATATTTAACGTCGCTGGATTTTTTTATTTTTTTATTATTAATAAAAGGGTACGCGTTCTGTCGGGTTATTTAATAGAGAGCTTCCATGTTTTTTCTAAATAATTTCTAAATAATAATAGCAATACGATAGAGAGATGTCATACTAATTTTTATTTAGATTCGTGTTTCATGAAATATTTCTATCTCGAGCTTCTGATTAAATTACATTTTGCTTTTGCGAGGCAGACGTTGTGTATGCAAATCTGTAAGTTGCCGATCGAAGTGTCATAAGCAGGCTCGTAATATTCGCTCGACAAGATAATCTTTCGAAGCGAGAGAGGCGGAGAGAAAGCACGATAATTTCGTCGTCGCCATCGCAGGCATCGTTCCTCGTCCTGCGTTTACTTTTATATCCTTATTCCTCGCCACCCCATTTTTCCGAAGCTCCTTTGCATATTAACAATATCGCTCTTCGAAGAGACGGAGCGGTTTTAGGATAAAAAATTATGGGGACAACCTCCTTCTTCCCGCCGCGAGTTCCTCCTCATTTTGTGCTCCTCCCTGCTTCGTCTCTTTTCTCCGTCCCTCTTCGCCATCTTAGTGATTTCTTCTTTTTCTCTTTTTTTTTACGATACTGCCAATTACACGCCCGTTTGAATTCACTATCCCGCCAAGTCGAATATCCCGATATAAATTTTGATCGCTCGCCACGGGGGTTCTGCTCTCTCTGTGCTTCCTCTTTCCGCTTTACGACGCTCTCTTCATTCCCACATCAGTTCGTCGCGTTTGCGCGATTTCTATTCACGCGTGAATCTAGAAATTCCTGAACGTAATCTTTGTTCTACGAGCGCTTGATTTCTTAAATTCTATGTATTGAAAATACACTTTCTTAGAATAATTATCTGATTCCAAGTTCTTGGAAATTATCGAAGCAATTCGATAATCATCAAATTAATGAGGAAAACGAGCGAATTGTCACATTTCTCGAGTCGACCTGACTTCGAAACCGAGATGTACGATTCTTTAATACAGTGTCAACCACCTGCCCATCTCTCGAATATTACCGGCGAATGTAACAAAGTACTTCGAAGAGGAAGGTTTTCGAGGGTGATATTACTCTGTAATAGATATTACGTTCTACCTGCTCGCATATTAGATTTTAATATAGAAGATACGAGAGAGCGGCGCTGAATACTTTTTCCTTTGTGAAAAATTCACGTCGGCTGCAACTTTTAATACGTAATACCGTCGGCGGGCGCGCCGCGTCGTTTGCGAGCGCGCGCTAGACGAGCGCATACGTATGCTATCGAACGTAAGAGAGACGTGTACTTACGGTACTTTCGCACTGTCACTTTGTGTCGAGAGAGTGCCTGTCGTTCTTTTCTCGTATATTCGACGAATTTAAATTCGTCGAGTTATTTCTCGCCGGATTCTTCGTTTCCGATTTAGATCGCGAATTGTTGCTAGATCTCTTTATCGATGTTCTATTCTTTTTCGTTAATTGCGTTAATTTCTGACTTGACGTTTTTATAAAAGCGTGAAATGAGCGGAAAGTATAAATAAACGTGTATTTAAAGATTTTTTTTTTGTTAGGAAACGATGTTCCAAAAGAAATATTACATATTTTTGGATCAAGCTTGAAAAAGTTTTTTTTAACGCGAAGAGCTTCTTGTGCAATAGTTAATGTCGTTTGAAATAAGAATTTTGTATAAAGTTTAAATAAGTAATTTTTAAATAAAACTTATATGAGAAAAAAAATTAGACAAGGATTTTGCAAAGTAAATGATTCTCACGGTCATTTTAAATGATTCTCTTTTGCCACGCGTCAGACAGGTTAACGAGGGATGTTAGCGTTTCTGTTTTGCCGCGTATGCAGTCATGGTGCGACGTGTCTCTGACGCGGCGTTGAGGTTAAATGGATGCGCCTTGACGAAGTCGATCTAATTAACTTCGAGGCCTCTCATCCTCTACTCCCCTCTTTCCCTCTCTCGCCTTTCGGCCTAAATATCGCCTCCTGTCCTAAATGCGGATCAGTGAATTGCCAGAGACGCGGTTGCGGGCGGGAGAAAGGGCTGACGTCGCCGTGGAAGTTGGAGACCAAAGCGCGGGGAGTGCGACATAGGGGGTTGTTTTAACGAAACCAGCTTCTCCCCATCCGCTCTCGTCGCAGCCTGCTTAAACGCAGGCAGACACGCGTGTGGATTTTACCCAGCGCGTGTAAAGCGGTCTTGTGTCTGTTCGGTTTATTTGTAATCAACGCGATCGCGTCTCGACAAAAGCGAAATATAGCGATGCTAAATGCATCCGGTGCGCGCTTCCGCGAGTTTATCTCAGCTTTAGAAAGAAGGAGTTACGTAAAAATGCGTCAAAAGGCGTTGCAAAATATAAACGGCACGACAAGTAATGCTGAAGAAACATTTATATTATTACTCGAGTTAGGATTTTCTATAAATTCGATAAGTGCAAACGTTTACATCAATCAATGTTCGCTACTAACGAATCTCTTTTTTCGATTGGACGGCGGTGACATTAGAAGCTTTAGTATTTACGAAAGTACAGATGCTCCGCATTTCTCTTCCCGGGTTTCTATTGGGGTCGAGGGGAAATAATCTCGCTTGTCTTGTCAATCGAATTCTGTTTTCTCGGCTGTGGAATCGGTTGGAATTCCTAAGACGTTCGGTATGCCACTTCTAGCTTTCCGATATGACAGACCCTCGTTGGGGAGAGAAATTCAGATTCTTCTGACTGTCCCTTCGTGCGTTCCAAGATACAGATATACATACCCCTGATCTTGTCAAAATCTCGAATCTTGCAATATGATACAGATGTTAACGTTGGAGCTACTCTCTCTGTCTCTCCCTCCATTTATTCTTACACATATTGTCTTTTTATAAAATTTATAAGTTCACAATGATACAAATAATAATATTATAATCCTTAAATATTGGGTATTTTCGCTCAATTGCCACGAAGAGGAATGCAAGTTTGATAGAGGTTCTACAACGTGTTATCCGTCGTGAACCGACAAATTCCTAAGACGTTGTCTGTGTTGTCTGAGAACTAAACAATTTCCAATGACCAACCGCGATTCACGGAGAAATTCAAATTCTTCTGACCATCGGACGAAATTCCTGTGTACAGGCTATTGAAAATACCACTTTGACATTTAACCGTAGACCCGAGGACAATACTAGAAACGCTAGAACAAGAATACGCGATTCAACTTCCTTTGTGTCTGACATTGAATGTAAAATAATGCAAATACCGTATCGTCTTTCGACGAGGTACAAGCTAAGCGTAACGTTTTACCTCGTAAAGTGTAAGTAGAAACAAAAAGGAGACAGAGAGAGAAAAAAAGTCATGTGTTTTTATAAATATTATTTGAAATTATAGTAATGTAATTTATACAATATTAATGTGTCTTCTTACAAATTACTGTATTTCTGATTGTTACGTAAATTTTCTTGCTGTCACGTATATAATTATCTTAGTTATCATTGTGTGAGCGGGATTTCTGGTGTTCATTATTGAGAGCAATCAACCGCAAGATTTGATGAAATCAAGTCTTGTTTGGTATTGTACTTGGCGGAAAATCGGAAACGTTTCCGCAAAGCTTGCGAATGCAGATGCTGACATACCCACACCACCGAGCGACGCGATATCGCGAATTCGAATTCGACGGTAGTAAACCAGTACTAAATCTTGAACAATCAAACGTCCATTGTTTGCCTAGGTCTGTCAGTCGACGGAATACCGATTCAGCGATTACGTTGTGAGTATATCCGTAGACGCATCGAGTGTACACACAAACTACACAAACTCGTTCTCTTTGCATATATATATACACATATATGTATATATTTATGTAGATACGCATATTAAATATGTACACAGGGTGTACGTAAGTTACAATATTCTGTAAATTACATTTCGAACAGCGATTAATACAGTCGTAATATTATCGCGATAATAAATAATGAACATCTCGTTGACTTTTAAAAAATATTAATGTTATATGCACTAATAAATAAAGTGTGTATTTTTTACATTTAAGAAAATAAAAATCACGTAGTAATTAATACTACTTATTTTATTCCTTCTTTTAAGGAAATATTTTTTTGTAGCTCTCTTTGTGCAAATAATAAATTGACCATTTCACACAGATATGCCGAACAAAAAATAATAAATACACCCTATAGATGTGACTGTGTACACCCGCGACGTCGTTATATCGCATTTCTCCATCGTCTCTACCATCGTGCAGAATGTGGCGCGATCACAATGGAGAATTTGACTGCTTTTGATTTGAAGGGAAACAATGGAGGCAGACACTACTTACTTGTGCAGTTATTTCGCCGGCGCTGCCGGCTATAATATTCGTAGGTGATTGCATACGTTCACGAGAACGTATGGAGAGAGAGAGAAAGAGAGAAAAGAGGGAAACGGAATGGAGCTTGTTGTACTTTTATCGCCGGCACGACCTGTCGGAATGGAGATACGAAATATTCTAATTAGCAGACATGAATTTTACACGCACACACACACACACGTTTTTTTTGTGATAATATATATTACTTCTCCTCTCCCGAAAATAACCAAGTTTTAATTTTAAAAATACGGAAGAATCATTTATATTGTCATTGAAACGCAATTCGCCCAAATCGGCTTCGCTGATCGCGATAGTGGGAATCCTCGTCGTTCTTTGTGCCGGCTCGGCGCCGACGCGTGACACAAGAACGGAGACGAGAGAAAGAGACAGAGAGCAAGAGAGATGGGGTGGGAGTGGGAGGCCATTACGTAGACGTAATTCAAAAGCGGGAACGTATGCTTCATTTATTAAAGAGATTGCCTCGAAAGATTGCTGTTTCGCGCATGGCTACGTCTCCTGGCGCTGCCTTGCTCTCCCTTCAGCCACGGTTGCTGGCTCCTACGCAGTCGTCATCATTATTGTGCCGGTGCCGCTGCAGCAGGCATTCGAATTACGTCGCGTTTATATTCAATTTGTTTCTAGAAATTACAATTTGTTGGGAATTGGCGCGGCAGACGACGACGCGCCGAGAAACTGCTCTCCTTTTCGCGCACTTTCAGGACCTCGAGTCGATCTTCGGCTTGTTATCGAAAGTAGTGCCCCGAGTTCAACGTTGATGAAAATGCACATCAACAATTACGATTTTTAGGAAACCAGAGATATATTACCGGTACGTTCTTCGATTCATAGCATCGTTTTATTAAATAATGAGAATCTCGAATTCTTTAACATCTACAGAAGAGCCTACTTCAATTTCTCTAATTGTCAATCTCTTAAATCATAATTTGAATTTATTTGTATAAACAAGCGCTTTCGATAACTCTCTTATTACGTCAGACGTAATTTTATTGTGCGCATACATACACACTCCGTTGCAATGTGTATTTATTTATATTCGCGGCTGAGTCTGAGGCGGGAATAGGAAGGTTTCGAGGGTTGCTCGTCGAAGAACACTTGGATGATATATGAAGACAATATGGTCTCATATTTCTGTCGCTGTCGCGGGAGGATTAAGCTTATACTCTTTCGCGGCCGAATATCTTCGGCAGTTGTCACGTACTGCCAGCACCCTGCAGGAATTTATCCCCTTTCTCCTATATCCCCCTGCATTCCGTCTCTCTCTCGTACTCTTGGCAGCGACGAAAAAATAAAGTAGCGAGAGTGATAAATAATGACGCCGGTCTCCGAACGTTCATCAGCTGCAGCGATTATTTTTATAAATTGATTTTTTTGTTACACAAAATCTTTTCAAAGCGAATAATCTCTGTGGTTACACTATTTTCTAAAAATACGCGCGAGAACGAGAAGATATTTTTTTATGTTTGTTATTAGATACATAAATGATATGTAGATTCGCGAGAGAGAGAAATTGTCTTTTTCTTTTTATTTGTTTACGTTCGGTAGGCTCGTACACGCATGGTCACGTAGATAAAGCAGCACAGAACGACAAAGACTTACGGTATCGTTCTCCGCTTTATTATACTCTTTTCGAGACAGAGGATGTAAAGGAGAAACACGAGAGAAGGCGAACGAAAAGAGATGGCTCTTTGTATCGGTATACATCTACCCTCGTTTTTTCGTCTCTTTTTCTATAACATTGTATCTCGCAGTCACCGTCCTCGTCTGCTCTTACCCGTCAGTTGGTAGACGGCCATTAGTGGTAGAGTAAAAGCTATTTGAAGCTCGCGGGATCTTTGAAAGGGTGCAGATGACTTTTTCGGAGGCATCGCACTTTGCTCACCTCGTTTTCGCGAGAACTTCTATACATATCGCGATCACATAGTTTTATTCGTACGCGCCGATTGCGTCTTCATGTAGTTTACAATTTTATACAGGAGAAACATCGAGCGCGTATACACACACACATACGCGGATAGGAGTCACGCAAACGTGTTACTTGTTTTATTGCTCACCGTCGATCGGTTACGCAATGACGCTCGTAACCCAACCGGTGATGATGTATGTCTGATAATTGCCGATTTCAATCTGCTGAAACAGTTCGCTAATAAATAATTTAATGCGCCAGGTTTTCGTGCATCGCTGATTCCGAACGATGCACGGTCGGTCGGTTGCATGCCGTGCATTGATAGGTACAATGCGACGTGATTGTACCAATCATGCGATATTATAATCAATAATACACGCTATTAAACCCTAACTATGCACGACTGCTACCGCTGCTACTAATACAGGCTATGCACCGCAGCGCCATTAAAGCTCCAGCGATTCTCATCTTGTCGCTCGCGTTCTCGCGAATAAAGTCTGTCGTCAACGTCTCGACGAGAAATGGGAAGGGAATCGCGATCGATTTAATTTCTCGCGAACGACGCAAAAACATTCGAAAACAATCGAAGAAACCGAAAACTATCGTGAGGCGTGGGGATACTCGACGTAAGACGCGACCTTATGAGAACCTCTGGGTAAGATCAAGTAAATAGAAACAGGCAGTGCCAGTCAGTTCCCGCTCGGGGGAACGCAGCATGAGACCTTTGAACGTCCGCACTGTCTTTGCGTTTCTATGGATCGTAGAGTATAGAGGATCAACGAAACGTTGCGATACGAAGCGTCGCGCGCAACCGGGGATACCGAGTCAATCGATCACGGTGATGTGCGTTTGATTAACGTATTGAAGATCAGTTTGCGGCGCATGACTGATCTCGTCTCGAAGCTACTTTCTTGCAAAGCGAACGAATTTTATAACCACGCGCCACTTTTACGTACGTGATGACAGATATTGATTAGTTCTGATACGTTCACACGATATATTTAAAGGGAAGTGAACATTGGGTGCATTTTTAAGGCAACGTCACATGCGTTAGTTAGATGTAAGTTAACTGTGTTAAAGGATAATTGCTAGTTGTAGATGTAAATAGAAGCGAAGAGGTGATAATAAACAATATTGTGAACAATTGTAGAAACGAAAGAGGATAACAAAGAAAGTCTATCTGTATACACACGTTTATGCCAACAGTCAAGTACAACATTGAGGATACATTCGCGGATCAGATTTATGAGCAGTGAAACGTTCTTAATACTTGACCGAAGTGAAGCGTCTCGGTCTGGTTTTCTCTCAGATCGAGAAACGAAAACTCTCTCTTCAATTATTTGTTTTCCTCGCTTTCTCGCGGGAAGTTTTCCCAATGGCTCTCTCTCTCTCTCTCTCTCCAGGTTAATACTTCCGAGAGACTTAATACTCTTTGTACCTATTTATAACTGCGAGACGGAATCGCGGGCACGTAATCTTCCATTATAATTGACCTCTCCACCGTTACTTGTTGTTCCGCGTGTAGGTGCAGGCGGAAAAGAAGGAGTCTAAGATCTCATCGGAGGAGTTGGCCGGGTAGGAGGAAGGAGAAAGCGGGAGTAAGTCTGGAGGAGAGAATCACTACACCGTCTATCCCGCGAGTGCACCGCCGCCGGTACACGTCGGTCGGTATTTATTTTACAAAACGTTTCTTCCTCACTCTTCCGCCGCGCCCGACTTAATTTACCACCCGAGGTATTAATTATAAAAAAGTCGTAACTAAATGCCCAGCAGGACGGAGTTACGCGCGCGCGCGCGCGCGGGTCCGCGCGGACGCAGCTTTAATTTTCCTATTTGTCGGGGAAGTTAGCGTCTGAGCGAGCGCGGAAATCATTAGCGAAGTAAAAACCGGCTTCCCACGCGACTTCACCAATACGAAAGCGACGGCGGGCGCCCGCCGCGCTTATAAGGCGCGATGTCGTTACGCTTTACCTCGCGAAATTGAATTTGGGATTCTCCGCTCAATGCGGAGATAAAACCGCGTTACGTGCGCCGCTGGAAAGTCGCGCGCGAAGTGGAGCCGTCAATTAATATGCGCGGCGAACCAACTTCTTTCTGATACGCTCTCTTCGTATTGCGGACGGACATGTTGCGTGGAAATGGAATATGTAATATGTTAAATTAGAAATATATACGTAGTTTAGTGATTAACAGCAAGTAAATTAAAAATATTATGATTACATGATTACACACTTTAGTGTCTGTGATAATCGGAGATGCTGTAGACGATGCAAATGCATTATGCGGTTTTCTCAATTTATTATGAACTTTATCGTAATATATTGCGCGCTTAATTGATAATAATTGTAATCAAAATGAGAAACGTATCCCTTCTCGTTAACAAATTCTCTCGGAGATGGAATGGCGGAGAAACTGAGATGATTGTAAAGAGAGACGAGGATCCAAATGCGACGACGAGGCCGCGCGTCGCTCTCCTCGCTTCTCGTAAATAAATAATTAGAATCTCCCTTCAACGTCTACAGTACTACTTCCCTTTTTTTTTTCTTTGCCTTCTCTTCCCGACTTCGCCTTCTCGGGCCCGTGAATGGCAGTGATTGGCAGTTAATGACGATGCTTCACAGACTATCCTCCACATCTCCGATATCTGCCGCGCTTTCCGCTAGGACAAGTGTCCCTCGTAATTTCTATCGAGACGACCGTGATTTTATTCTGGAGGACATCGCTTTCGGAGACACGGCCAATTTCTCTTCGTGAACACCCAAAAAGAAATTTGTCGACACTGCGAAATCGCGTCAGTCTCTCGCGAGAATTACATCCGCGAGATTACATTTGTCTCGTTTAACGAGCTAGTTATATAGAAATTTCTTTTCCTTTGTGTAAACTTGCGAAAGTATCTTTCACAGAAATTCGACATTTTAAGTGATCGTATATAATTGTAAGATTGACACGGAATTATTATTATTATTGTATAACTCGACACGTTAATCCGTTAGTGTGGTTTAACATGCAGCGCACCGCGCTCTTGGCGGTGAACTCGAAATATATCAATCTCGCTCCCTCGGGGGTTTAAGTTTCCCGTTTCATCGTCAGTGACGCGCGGAGATCGGACTTGGACGCGACCATAGATATTCGCAGTTCGTCGCAGCGCGGTGGCACTTCTCGACCACTCGGGGAATAAAGTACAACAATACAAATCGTGAATTGTGTTCGGCAGAGGCCGTCGGGGGCCGTCGACGACGAGCGGCAGCCTATTTACTCGGATAACGATGCTCCGGTTCACGTCGAATTGGCCCTCCCTGGTCTCCAAGTGCGCGCGCGCGCGCGCGCTCACTCGTCTCCGCGTCTCCTTCTCGCGTCCTCTTCTCCGTTCGCCCTCGCGACCCCATTGTTCCATCATAAAAATGTCAGTTTCGCGAATCTATAGTTAGTCGTGCACAAAGAGGACAATAAAGGATGTATGGAAATAGCTAGATAGGCAGCCACCCGAGCCTCCGCCGGGCACGGCCACTCGAATGCACTTGTCGTGCACATTTAAACGACAGTAATGAACCATTGTTGAGAATTATCAGTCCTACGTCGCGGGGCTCGCTCGCTAATTATCAGCGGTGCGCTGTATGCACCGACGACGGCGTCGGCGGCCCAGTCGTCGCGCTCGACTACTTTCTTGCCTCCTCTCGCTCGCTCCGACGGCATGAAATAAGACTTTTATTCGTGTCACGCGAGAGCCGCTCTCTCGTGTAAAGTGCATCTGCCTCGCTTTTAGAGGCGAGGCTTTATTGCGGGCTGTACGCGGCAGGAATTGAAGTGGGCGCGTGAGAGACGGAGGGGGAAAAGCGCTTCGTCGTACCGATGTTGATAATTAGACAGAAGATGCAGCGGGAGAGGCGGTAGATTGTGTAAATGCCTTGTTGATAGTCGTTCGTTAATCATCACGGATGTGCATTATTGTCGAGAACGGTTTCCCGGATTCGAATTTTACTGCTACGTTCGCAAAACGGATTTAAATGAGAGACAGTTAAATGGTCGGGTACAGCCGTCGAAGCGTCTTCGAGTCAACTTGGCGGCGATAAGAGAAAAATTTTCTCAAAGTGTCTCCGAGAGTCTTTGATTTCTCACTTTAATTTAACTTTATCGGGAGTCGGTCAATAGCAATGTCTCTAATTCTACTCGTCGGCAAATTCTAGCTTGGACGTCTTTTATTGAAATTCTTGTCGAACTTTCTTAATCCAACAGTGTCCGATTTGCGCTTCTGTCTTTATATATATATATATATAGATTAACATAATAATTTAATATTACACCATTGTTTTAATTAGTAAACCCGATCGTGTGAGTCAATCAGTTTCTTGCTATTCAAATTTATTGAACTAAATCTTCGTTATTCTTGTATAAATTAATACTTCGACGTGAAAAGAGAGCACGCGCTGATCTGATAATAAAATCGGCTACTGAGCTGCTTCCACGGCGTGTAATTTTACTGGAGTTCTTACGCACATTTCAGACACTCCTACTGTACTCCCTTCTCATGCAAACGATTTAATCGACCGATCGCCATTTCCACGGAGGGACCCTCGGCCCGATTCGACTCGGCTCCTCTACCGTGAAGAGCAAAAAGGAAGCGCAGCGCGCGGCTTAGCATAGGGTCGACCGATCGGCTGGATCTCCGACGGCCTTATCTTAATTATTCCGAAAAGTTAATTAGTTTTTTCCTCCCGTATCCCCGCGGAAACCCTTTGAACGTTTCCGCGTCTGACGTGGACCTCGCGTTCAAGGAGAATCTCGGAATGAGAACAACCGTCCAATCGCGCCGTCGCCGCCCGAGCGCACCGGCTGAGTAATTCGTTGGACGCTCCCTTTTGTGCCTTTAATTATTCTCTCGCCCGAAAGGTGAAAAAGAACACACACGTACGCGCACGCACACTGTCACACACAAAGACAACAAAAAAGAAATTTCACATCAGTAAGTTTTTTTTTACATTTCAAGCTTTCGGCGCAAAGAAATATTCTTTTCTCGTGCGTATTAGATCTGTGTTTTTATCTTTGCGCGGTCATTACGTTACATAACGATTGTCATTAATTGGCATAATAAAACACTGTAATCAACGCGACCAGCTCAAACAAGACGATTTCGTCGCCCCTGCCCCGGTAAACCAACAGTTTCACCCCCGTGCGTGCACACGACCGTCCGTAGGGAGTAAACAGGTGTCGGCGAACGGCCGTACACGCGGTTTACACGAGCGTCACCCCTTGCTCGCGTGGATGCAACACCGAGGGGTAGAAGCGAGAATCGGACCGAACGGGGGTGTGGGGTGAGCGCCGGAGAGCAGCGCGTTTGACAGTGGCGAAATTTTTTTTTTGTCCCGCTGAAAGAAAGTGTAATTAAGCCGGAACAATGACGAATGTCAAATGTCAACGCGTGTCACTGTCCACACGCCTATCCGCGTGTAACACGCATTACGCGGTGCTTAGCATATTTGAGATTTCTCGGTGCCGCCTATGCAAATGATTATATATCCGAATACAGACGGGATTACGGGCGAGACAATAATGAAGATCGTCTTTTTTGCCATTGTTTGATTCGCTCTATTTATATAACAATAATGAAGAATATAGCATATGATATTTTTAATTGTTAAAACAAACTTAAATAATTCTCAATAAATTTGATAGTCTAATACGCGTACTGCGTGAGAGTAAGATTCAGTTTCTGGAAGATATATTAACACTTGCGTAATTACTTAAACACAAACACTTAGCGCTTGCGTAAATAATTAAATACAAAAATATAAGTAATAAAATAATTGTAAATTTAATAATCAACAAGATGTATATTGCGCGCAACGTTTGTGCGCGCGCGTGTATATAAATACTGTATATAACGGTATCAGTTTAAAAACATTATTTCGCCTTTTTTTCACATCGAGAGTATTCAACGTCACGCTGACAACAGCCATGTAATGAGAGTGCTACGAAGATTTCCGATACCTATGTGGTAGATATATGTAAATGATAAGTGCAGCAGTGGTTAGAGCACACACAGAATGCGGCGTGCAGTGTGAGCAAGGGAGCTGCCAAGCGTGATTATAGTCACCGCGTAGCTGAAGTCAAAAAGCATCTCGCGTTATCTGCGATGCGGATTCTTTTCCGGACACAACAAAGGGCGCTTTTAGAATATTGATATCGAACCCGCGAGTGAGCAAATGAGAGAGAGAGAGAGAGAGAGAGAGAAAGAGAGAAACAGTGTGGCACTCATAAAAATATTTAGAACAGCATTGGGTTCGTTTATTACATGGTGAAAAAGTTTTTAATTAAGAATTTAATTATACACGAAAAAAATAGAAAGTATTTCCCGGGTATGTAAGAGGGGAGTGAAAAAACAAGCAGAATAAGTGATAAAAACGAAAAAGTGAGATCGCTTGTTTTCACATCAGAATGTCGTAGTGAGTAATCTTTTATTAGCGTTAAATTTCCATCGACGCGTCGCAGCATGCAGGTGCGAAGCGCAAGCAGTAACGCGCGTTACCGGGTACTACTATCTTTTTTTGTCCCGATGCGACAAAGGATGTTTTTAGAATATTGATATCGAAGCTGATGAGAGAGAGAGAGAGAGAGAGAGAGAGAGAGAAGAAGAGAGAAAGAGAGAAACGCGAAGAGCGAGCTTTGCGCGCGAAAATACTCGACGACATGTGCTTTTACGTTTTCCTTTTTCCTTCGCTTCGTGTTTTTTCCCGTCTCCCTCCCTTTCGTTCGCGTCGTCTGCACGCTCGCTTTTTTCGTGATATGACGCGTTTGCTAGGGATCGACTCGCGATCGTGAGAATCGCCGGCACTCTCCTGGTCTCTCTTTCAGCACGCCGCTCTACACCGAACGCGTTAGCCCTCTGGAGAGTGCTTTCATAGGTCGGCTACGTCGAATAACGCCGTCAGAGAGACACGCAAATGAACGACGCTGAATACGAACAGATCGCTCGGAAACGTTTGTAATATCAATTAATCTTCTTTAACGAGGCTACGCTGCTACGCTTATCTGAGGGTTTTATCGTGCGAGGAAATCACACGCTTTGACGTATGATTTCGTTTATATGAAAAGGCAGGAATCTTTAAAGGGCGTCTGATAGTTTTTGTTTTTTGACAAAGAAATCTTCATCTATCGTTTCGTTTATGTTTTTCGGCGTCGTTGATAACTTAATTTTCCTGTCAGGATCAAATCATGTAATATTTTACTTATATAATCGTGTCGCACGATTGTGGAATAAAGAAACCGCTTTATTTTTGCCAAATAATCGTTCGTAATAATTTAATTAATCGACATCATCGGGAACAGGAGGTTCAGTTTATTAGAACAATCGCGGGCGTCATTTTCAGCGAGCAACAACGGCTGTGGGCGAACAAAACAACGCGATTCATATCTCTCTCCCCCTATCTCTACTTAAAACAAATCAATATTTTCAATATCCCTAAATGGAGGTCTCCTTTATTCGCGTCTTTCTGCTTCTCTGTCGTCGCGCCGCCCGCGGCATACCACTCTCGTCTATCCGTCTCCGTTTACGCCAACTCGCCTCTTTCGTCTCCCTTTTTCGCCCCGTAATGGCGAGCGTGCATATCATTGTCGACGGGGAGAACGCGAACCGTGAAAACGCCGAATATGCGGTCTGACAATAAAAGATGTTAGCGGTGAAGGACCCCTCTCTTCGAGAATCGTTCCGACAGTAACCCCCAAAATTCGAATGCGGCCGGGCAATTTTGCAAATGGGGATTGCCGATACACATCCCGGACGAAAGTCTCATAAATAATCCGTGAGGGTGATCCGTTTCAAAAGTCAGGCCTATTGTCAATTGTCGATCTCAATGTATACGCGCGCGATTCTCTGTGCGCTGCAGCCACTTGATATTTTAAACTAATTAATGCGCACTTTCTTGAATTAAATTAGGTAAGGTACGAAGAAAAAAAATAACAAGATTAAAACAAATTAATCTCTCTCTACATAAATTGTATACATATAGTGTGTGCGTATATATGACTGCACAACAAGTATTATGAAAATTTCATTTCTACCCGGGAATGAATTCACAACAATCATCGCACAATTACGTCGTTCGGCTGAGTGTACGAAAAATCGAGGCCGACGAATTAATAACGCGAGATTTAATAAAAACGCGGCCCTAATATCAAAGCATTGCGGTATAATTGAGTCGAGAGTTTTTGCCCCGGGAGCACAAATTACCCGCTAAACTCTCGCGTCAAACGTCTTGGCGCGCCCCGGTAGCGCGGCCGCTCTCGCTTTTAGCAGTCGCCGCGGCGCGCGAGAAGTCGTCGACGAGCGGCGGAGTGGCCGTGGAAAGAGCGCGCGAGGGTAGAGAAATTAAAGGCAATGACAAATTCACGTCGTGCAGATAATTGGAATAAATAAAGGAATAATAGAGGCACGTCGAGCGCGAGGGGAAAAAGTGGGTGGCGGTCGGCACCCGAGGGGAGGTGGACGAAGGCTGCATGATAGAGAAAAAGAGAGATAGAGGACCGGAAAGATCGGGGGAGCGGGGTACAACCCCTTGACATCTGTAATTAAATGAAAACAAAAAGAAAGTAATCGTACGCTCTCGAGGGTCGAGTCAAGGCAGCGAAATGAGAGAATCTGATAGGGAAGCGAGACAATGCCCTCTTGCCAGCCTGAGAATGAAATGTCACCGACCGGATACGGACCAGCGATTTGTTTGGATCGCCGTTCTTCCGGGTCGTCTTTATATATATATATGCACACACACATACACACTGACTTCGTTTCTCATTCGCAGAGCGAGATGATCTCTATCGTTTCCAAATAGAACGCCATTTCTCTGACTTTTGTTTTAGTGAAATATTCAGCGCGTACCAAACGCTTCTTTAAAAATAAGCGTTACTATTGTTTCGGAGTATTATTACATTTGAAATATCGCGCATCAATGATGTTCCATTTTGGGAACACGAGCACATCAGGGAAAAAAAATTGCATTCTCGTGAATCCATTCTACTTGATTCGTCGTACTTTAAAGTGCCACAGGGCTACAGTGTTCGATGTGTTACTGACAGTGACGTATCGCTTTGAAATCGTCTTGGGCACCCTCGGTCTTAATACCGCGGGGTTGCGTCCCTGCGCGTCGGCATCGGGAAATGTTACCGAAAAACATCACAAAGCGATCTGCTCGACGGTATCAGTCCGACGCCTAGCAATATGCCATCAAATCCCCGTAACCATCAATATCTTTTCTTTTCTGTTGAAGAACCACACGCGATTTCCACCCCTCGCCCGCTCGCTTCCTCCTACCAAACCCGTTAGAAGCACTGAAATGTTTTACATTGCAAAATCAATGCAGACACATCAGGTCCCTCCGTTCGATCCCCCTTTCTGCATTGCCACAGCACGTTGGAACGTTATACTACAATTCCTTCCGGTAAATCGCACAATTATTGAAAACGCATTTTGATTCTCTCGCTGCGAGGAACGCGAATAAAACGTTCCGTTCTCTCGAGGCAACTTTTTTGGATTTTGTTTTACACAAAGAATCGATTTGCCGAAGAAGCGAGTGAAATTTATACGAAATAATGTACGAGATACCTAATCCAAAGAAATCGAAAAAAAAAAGAAAAAAAAACGAGAACGGTATTTTTTCGACGAAATCTTCGATAAAGAAACGGGAATAATTCGAACGGCGGGTCGAGATAGATACATTATGCAACGTCCAATCTCGCGGGTGATTTCCCTCCAATCGGAAGAGGGCAATCAGCCCTGTTTAAATACTCAGCGGCGAGCTCGAGAGGGCCAATAAAAACTCACTTCGCGGATTGGGTAATAAAGCTCCAATCAACGGCTTAATTATTCGATTACGGCCGAGAGCGGGCAGGTGGGTCGATGGTAGATCAGGGACGGAAAGGTCGACGAGGCGAGAGATTCAGGTCGACGGAATTTCCGTCGGGCTTATGGAATCGAAGATAATTAGAAATAAATAGTAACGAATCACACGGTTTCGACCTCTCTTTCCCGATGGGTAACTGCGTCTTATTGCTTTAATTAAAACGGGGGATGGAGCAAAGCGGGGTTCGCCGTACGTAAGACTCTACAGTGGAAGTCTTACTTAGGCGCCCCGTCCATTTCCGTTTCTTCTGCTTCTACTTCTTCTGATAGGATTGAGCGGTACTTCGAGCGTAAATTGGAAACAACGGCGGCAACGGACCGAGGCGAGTCCCGTCTCGATTGAGACAAAGCAACGCGCGCGCGTTAGTTCCTATTTATTAGTTCGCCGTTTTGCTTCGTGAGGCGTATCGGCGTTTCTCCCCGGCCGTTTCTCTATTAAACTCTCAAGAAATAAACTCGGGCAGACACATCGAAGTCGACAATTGGCAGAAATTGTTAATAAGTATCTCAATATAATTTGCACGAGAGCGAACGTAATAATTATTTTATAGATGAGATTTATTGCTAATTTCAATGACAAGACGAGAAATCGTTTGACGATATTAATGCGGAGTTTAATGACCGGTGGTATTCGACGGGACGAAAGGCACGGGAAATATTATCGCGACACGACCGAGAAGACGAATCGCCCTTCGTTGGAACTTTATTAAATCCATGTTCGGCGAGCGCAGACACGATCGCTCGAAGCGGACCGTTAATATGTTCAACGATTTTTATACCCGTGCTCGTGCGGAGGGATATATCGGTGGCTTTAATGCGACATAAAAATTTCACAGCCAGTGTCGGGCCCAAGTAATATCGGCGCCGCCTGTATTGAAATTCGTATTTAATGCGCGATCACTCGCTTACACACGGTTTCTCTTTAATGAATATCCTTTCGATATATTTTGTAATATTTCATATCGAATTATAGCGTAACAGTTGTCAAGCATGAAATTGTGATCCTTTGTGATTTGATAAAAACGTTGAATTTTTTTGCTACGTTGCAACGTCGCAAGATGAATCAGTCGATGTCAAAATCTAACCTACCCTTCGCGGCACACGTGAAAGAGAAAAAAAGCGCTAGCCGTCCACGACGAGGGATCGAATCGTTACGGGCGCAAGAGGTGAGTCTGCCCCGCTCTCCGTTTTATGCTTCGTTCCGTGTTTTTATTTACACCGCATTATTTACTCTCCGTATATCCCGCGAATGAACGCCCGGTATAAAGCGGTTAGAGGAGCCGCAGATATAAGCACACAAGCCGGTTCATTAGAGACATTTGAGCTTCTCGCGAGGAGAGCGGGAGAGTCTGGGGGGTGGCGGCTCTCTCTCCGACGGGGGTGGTTCGGGGCTGCGAGAGAGAAACGGCGGGGTGGCTCCGGGGGACGGTGGAGCAGGGGCTTGCGCCTCGCGAGGGTAGTCGGGCGGAGACAGACAAAATCAACAACGAGTAACGGGAACTCCGCGATATTAATCCACTCGTCGAGTTTTCAAACTTCCTACAAAGGCACCGCACCCCTTCCACCCGCTCTCTGCTCACCTTTGCCGACCTACGTCGCCCACTCACCCCGTAGCTATTTCCGCGCAACTGCATGTTTGTAATGAAACCATAATCAATATTTTATTAGCGTCTCGGAGCGAGACGCGATACGGTATCTCTAATCTCTACGAGTCGTCTTCTCGCGCGAGTCTTCTCGTACGACGGTGGTACGCGCGGCTTTTTGGGAGAGGACTCAACTCATCTTTGTGCTTAAGTATTATTTAATATATATATATATATATATATATATATTGCGCTACTTGAGATTTTAGCCAGTAAGTACGCGTGACATCACTGCTAACGCTCGGTTCGCTCGACGACGGGTGGCGTAGGTGAATCGTTAAGCTGTTAAAAGTGTCACTGACTTACCACGATTAGTCACCGGGACCAATTGACCCGATATGATCGCCCGGAGTATTCTTATACACGGTGGCCCGGTGTCAATTGCGGCACGCGCCAACAATCCGTACGCGGACCTTCGTGATCCACTTACACATTAACGACCACGTACGAGATTACGTCACCGTCAAATAGAGTCTAATTATCGAGGACGCTCGATCGTAAAGCGTTGTATTTTTAGCCACGATATTATTGGCACGGATCACCTCAGTATTACGAGCGTCACGGGCAAAGTGGCGATGTTCTCCTTCGAAGAAGGGGACGCTTCGGACATACGTTTCAATTCTCGATAACAAGTTTTTTTTTTTTTTTTTTTTTAAATACTGTCTCTCTGGGTATTTACATATTGTTAATGAAAGACCTGTTTTAAAAGCTTATGTTTCCTTGACGAGTTATAATATTAATGAAAAAATTAACTAAACACGAGGCGGCATTATCTCGTCTTCTACCGCGATGCAAAGTACATACATGCTTACACTGCTCGTGCGAGCGCGTCAAGTCGTCTTAAAAAAGTCACATTAACATATTCGCTCTCCGTGTAATTAATTGTGTATCTGCGCGCGAGATGAAAATGATCATTAACGTAATGTTGCTCTTACTAACGCGAGAAAAAGCGAGAAAACATTCTGTCGCGTTCGGCGAGGTTTACCGACGGAAACTCCGGAGAAGATAGAGGGGAGGGGGCGAGAGAGAGAGAGAGAGAGAGAGAGAGAGAGAGAGAGAGGAGCATGATTCTCGAATCGAATGCATTAAGATAATTAATTATAAAATCCACGAGAAACGCGGAGCGGTCGAGAACAGCGGCGGCGGCGGCGGTGAGAATGCCGCGATGCAAAAATATGGACGCACATCGAGTAGAGTTTCTGTTCGTGTAGTCGCCCCGTTTCTCCTTCCCGCCGTCGTGTCTCTGCTGCTTTCATTTACTCAGTTAGCCTCGTTTCGAGAGAACATAAATTAGAACGAAAATGCGGGATTTTACAAAATACTCGGCTGAGTAAATTGTCCGCAGATCGAGCTGGAATAATGCAGGGAGGGGGAAAGAACACCGCCGAAAATACCTTGCGGTCGCATTATGGGTCCTGGATGCGCACGTAAAAATTAACGTTAATTAGTTGCGGCTTGATGACAGAGCTTTCATAGCGCGCGCGCTGCTGCTATCTGCAAGATTAATGAACGTAGGACGGTCGACTTATTGTGGAAAAATTACTTTCGGTTATATTCTCTCTCGTGACTCAACATGATTGAATCAGAGACAGAAATAGCGATGATCATCGGATTGCCAATTGTATCGGCGGATGTTCATTTAATTCTGACTGTCTTACACCAAGAAGAGTGGTCTGTATTAATAATTTTACACTTCGTGTAGCCGCCGTTGCGTAGTTGGCCAATCAATCAATTTAAACGCTTCGAGAACAATAAGGAAGAAATTCTCTTTCAATTTACGATATCCGGCACTTGTCTACTGTGTATCTAACAATGTCGAAAAATGACTCAAACAATATCTATACACGCTATAATTATCACAGTGTTGTTAATATTATTATAGATTGCGTTTTTTTTCACATTTTTGTCGTAGAACATCTTCTGTAAGAATATAATTAATTTGTATATGCGTTTATTTTGCTTCTCACAAATATCATATTGGAACAAATAATTATTAATATTTTATATTTGAAAGAAATGTAGAGCGTTTTCACACTAGTATTTTTTTTTTTATTATCGACGATGTTTGCCTACAAAAGGCGAAGCCATTGATTACTTTGGGGCGTAATGTTAATCTGAAGGAAATGAACGCGAATGACCTGCAGTTCGTTGCCGGATCGAAAGTCGTCGTCGTAGCTCTCGCAGACTCCTTAAGACCCGTTCGCTCGTAAATTTCTCCTCGTTTGCCAAAGGGTTAATGCGTCTGACTGTATCCCAGGAGGAAATCTTGAAATGCAATATTCTACAATATTCACTGACGAGAGAACGAAGGTCGGAGGAGCGGTGGGAGCGGCGGTAAAGACGACGGATGGCGAAAGGGGAGGAAAGAGGAGAGGGACTTGGACTTTTACCACGGCTCAATATTGGTACTCCGACAGCGTCTTCCTTCGCTCACTTCCTCTCAATCTTCTTCTCCTCGCGCTCGTTCTCCGTCTCGCTCTCGCACTATTTCTCCCACTCTCTCTCGGAGGAAGTTACTTGACAACTGTTATTTGCATTTCTATCCTATTGAAGAAAATATCTAATAAAGTTTCGCGAGCGGCGCCATCTTGAGGGAGACCAGCTTCTTCTCGCCCCGCCGCGCCGCGTTCCATCCCGACCGTCCCATCAGAATCTGTACTCCAAGTCATATTCCGCGAAGCAATGTTTCGAAAGCACTCTCGTAAGTTCGGATAGTTCGATGGACGTGGCTGCGAACAATGTCAAACAAGATTTTAGACTCGCACGTATTTCCGCGAGAAAACCAACATCTCGTTGACAATGTCCCGATCTTAAGCAATGATCCATTTGCGGTCTCTGTTCTTTAGCATTGTCTTTTGTATCTCGTTAACTCTCGCATATTTAATATCAGAGAATTGAATTTCATATCGGGAGAATTGCCGATTTCGAGATCATTTACGAGTTTGATCGAAGACAACTCGTCGTATCGAAGAGATACTCAAGTTAAAGAATCGTCACGCGGATGATCGACGGCGTTGCGCGATAAGTCGTAAAATTCGCGACGTGAGAAGCCATAAAAGAGCGGTCCTTATCTGGAACCGCGGCGTAATCGCAAACCCTTTAAACGCGAGCGAGCTCATCGATCCGGTTCGTCGTTTTACTGGCAAGTATCCGCGCCGCTTATCGTAAAAGTAAAGCCTCGAACTTGTCTTTGAAGACGCCGTGGGGTTAGCTTTAAGAGACATCGACTAAACTGTCAAGCCGACGTATGTGTTTTACTCTTAAACACATTTCGTCTTTAAAACCTGCCGAGGTGCTAACTTCGCTCGCGATGTAATTATTTTCTAGACTTTGTTGATTACAGTGTGACTGATGAATTACACAATTATACTACGGTACGCGAATGGGATATGTCGAACGTAGCGACAGTCTAGAATGTAATAGGGACGACGAGAAGCCGTCACCAGCGAGAGAGGAGTCTGTCGGCGGCACAATGCAGAAGCAACGTCTGATTCAGGCGATGTTATGAAATCAGTAAACAGCCGTCTTACGTGCACTTACGTCGAAACTCGTCAGTCACACTCACACGTGCGCGCGAGCGCGTTTGTATCGGTAAGTGCGTTAGGTGCAGATTCAAGCGCAGTGGCAGGGTGGTAAGACACGTTTCTCCGCGCGATGGCACCGCAGAAGGAGGATCGCTCATTCAATACGGGCGTATTGTTCGGGTCTTATCGTAATATCTCATAATTAATATCTCCGCATTGTGGTATGGATGGATAGGCAGGATTCGCTGCCAGACCCAACTGATAGCGAAAGCATTTGTACCCAGCTCTCCATCTTTCCGTCTCTCTCTCTCTCTCTCTCCTCTCTCTCTCTCTCTCTCTCTCTCTCTCTCTCTCTCTCTCTCTCTCTCTCTCTCTCCCGCGCTCGACTTACCCTTGCGCGTTCATTCAGCTTCTGTCTTCGTCTTTGACGCGGCGGCGGTCAAAGCTCGAAGCGTTCGCTTCTACCGAGACCCATGAAAATCTTGTTCTTAGACCGCCAGACGATTCCGAATATCGATAAGACGTGGATCTTGAGCGGGATAAGGGTGGAAGTCTTATAGCGAGTCAACGAGCGGACGATTGTAATGGTCGCTTTGATATATTGTCGGTATAAATTAGCGAATATTAATTCTCCGCATTGATCGGTTCTTAACGATCAGTCGCGAAACGGTTTTGTAATTGAAAAAAGATCCAAGATATAAAAATAATTTGAATAAAGCCGTCTAATAACTACTCTTGATGTAGCATACACACACACATCTTCATCATGTTGAAGATTCTAATTATTTACAACATACTCTCTCAGCGAAGACATACGGCGTCGTGTCGTCACACCGGAATAATACGTCAAAGCCGTTTGCCATTGAGCTAATCAAAATACGCCGAATAGATGTTCCGTGTGATTTGTCCGGTCCATTGAGACGTCGACTTTCCTTTCCTTGATCCTCAAGGAGTATTTCACCGGTCGTAGGAGGACACTGGTCGAGAAACAGCACTAAGGGGGCTTTGAGATCGTTGAACGAGAACTCTTAGTGCTCGCGGTTAGAGAACGAGAGGGGGAATGAGAGAGAGAGAGAGGAGGGAGAGAGAGAGAGAGAAGGACAGAGAGAGAGAGAGAGAGAGAGAGAGAGAGAGACTCTGCTTGTCCAAATGTCGGAATAGACGATAAACAGACGGATAGGAGACCGTCACAGACGGCTGTATCCGCTTGTAAGCTTGTAATGCTTGGCAGAATTCCTAAGACGCCGCGTGTCCTTCAGCGGTTATATCCGTATGTGCTTGGTGTAATTGAATGCATACACACCGTTGGTCTATTCACACGTTGATGCTCGTTGGTACGATAGGCGCAACTGTGTAAGCACGGTATGTTTCTACACCAAACTCAATTTTATTATATGACAGAGTCACAAACAACGATTGAGATCGAAATATATATATATATATAGACCGATAATTGTGTCAGTGAATTTAGTTTCAAGTATGAGTATAAAAAAGAATATTCTTTTTTGCACATTCTTTGATCGTGTGTGCGTATTAAGCAAAAAATTACAATCTTATATTTTTTTGTTCAACTATACGTGACTTTTAGTACGGGAAGAGGTTAACGCAATTATAGTCTGATTAACGCTGTTACAAACAAGAAGTTGAGCATTAGACGTGGAATTTATTGCGCGAAATGCAAATCGGCCACTGCATATTGCAATAAACTGAAATAAGAAATTGCATTTCAGGTAAGACGTTAACTAAGTTATTTAATTTCAGTGCATATCTTATAGCGTCCTTGCTTCTGACTTGAATATTTAATTTCTTACTGAGGAATTAATGCGATGAGAAGTTGAGTAACTCTCGATATTCCCATTTCCTCGGTAGCCATGGAGAGAATAATGCAGGATGGATAAGTCGAAGGACCAAACCAAAACAAGCTGCGCAACAGTTAAGGCAGATATTCTGTTTGAATATTGTTACCTTAACGAGGCGCAAGTATTTGCTTTGGAGATGTAATCCAGTGTACGGCTCGGAATATGAACGGCTTGGCGAATTACAGCGGTGTTTCGATTCTAAATCGACGAAAAGCCTTCGTTAATTGGCTTGGAATTTGCATTCGTTGTTTGAACGTCAACGAGCTGTAAAATTGTACGTTAAAGTTACAGATGGTTACTTCCAAGGTTCTCTCTCTCTCTCTCTCTCGTATTTGTAATGTATTACATAATGCGAAATTTTTATTGTCGAACTTTCGTGATAATTAATTGATTGACATTGAATTTACTATTTAACAATTTTAATCTCGGTAATACTAGTTTTGCCTCATACATATCGTGTGGATTTTTATTTTTATTAAAAGATACATGGTGTTTATTGAAATAGGTTTAAGGATTTTTAAGAGAAAGAACAAGCAAGTTCGTCTAATCAATATGAAAGACTTCAGTGGATTTCGCAAGTTGGATTGGTAAAATATTGAGTTCCACCGTCGCCGGAAACGGCCACCACTAACAACAAGTGTGATGCGGGGGTCCGTGGCCGCGCGGTTCGACTATCTTTCACGGAGGGGGTAGTTTTCGGAGTACAGGCCGAGGCGAGGAACACGAGAGAAAGGACGGTGGAGTTGGGGGTGCCTGGGAAGATAAGGCGAATCAAACCGTAAATAACCGCGGAACGGCGGAAAGGAACGGGGGCAAGCGGCGCGGGGTGGCGCCGGAGCGAAGGGGGGAGGGAGTGAAGGAAGGGTGAGGGGTACGACGCCTCGCCAGCTGCAAAACTCGCCGAGTTTTATAGTTGAATCGCATGACTCCGAATCTCCATACATTCCGCGCCTTCTCCCTTTTGCCACTCACCCTCTCGCGCCGCCAACCCCGTCCTTCTGTCTTCCTCCATCCTTCGTCCCTGCACTTTCCGCCTTTTTGCTCGCGCCACCCCTACTTCTCCCTTTTTTCGCTCCCTCTCCCCGACTCATATCTATTTTTATATCGCCGTTCCTTTCTCCGAGCTGGCGGCTTCCACTCCACCTGCGAATATCTCCACGGTGGTAACACCGTATGCGTATTATGCATATACGAGCGAGCTGGATGGAACAGAAAGAGGCGATTAATTCCGTATTCCTAGATACTTTCTAACGTCCGCACGCCAGGCTCATACTTCATGCCACCGTCGCGGTCTTCGTGGTGTTTACGAGCGCCGTTTTTCGAGAAGGAAGTGGAAAAGAATTGGACGTACGTCCAATATATCTGTGCTGCGTAGCCTGGAATTATTGTAGCGCTAAATTCAGGCGGAATTTTTCTGGAGAAAAACGCGAAGTGTGGTTGTGCAATCGAATGATACGACAGCGCCGCAAAAATATATTTGCCGATTTGCAAAATAAACAATTTGATCAAAATAAACGGAAGCGACGTCTGTCTCGTTGAGCAAAAGAAAGATAATAAAAATTGATCGTAATTACAATTTGCAACTTGTATCGCTCCTTTCCTGACAAATATACGTTTTGGTAGCATGTGTATTCGAAACTTTCCTTGTTGTCTTATCTTTTAATTATCTTCGCCCGCGGTGCAAAATTATTAACATTAATCATGTACATCACGACGAGAACTTTTGCGACGGAGCTCACCGTATCTTTACATGCAAAACTGCGACGACTCTCAATTTCATGGAGTGCGAGATCGCGGAAGAAGTTCTCATCGAGTGACGCTGTGCGCGCGTGTGGCATTGTATCTGTGCGTGCATGTATATGTGTGTGGTGCGACGAGGGATGATACTCGGGTAAGGTGGGCAAAGGCGGTCGCGGGTGGAAAGTGCACGAAGGAGGGTGGAATGCAGGCCGAAGTCGGTACTAATGCCGAAAGTTTTAACGAGTTTGAGTGATCGCGGTCGATGTAACCGCAACAATAATAGCAATAGTAATAATCATGCCACTGTTCCGAGGCGGTACCAACTTATCGCGGTGCTCGGTATAAAAGCCTCGCTTGTGTGCGCTTCTCCTGGCGTTTTGAGGAGAGAGGAAAGAAATGAGAACTGCACATTCATACCTTGTTATTATTTACGAGTAAGATATGCAATACGAATTACGAGTATGATATCGAATACAATAAATTACTGATGTGTAAGGGTTGTTTTATTTGTACGTGTGTTGGGTTTCTTACTAATTAATCTTGTGTTTTCTTATAAATTTTCGGAGAAAATGTATATTTGAGTAACAAATATTTCAGTAATTTATTATTTGAATAACTTTTGAAGATGTTCATTAAGAACGTGATAAGTCAATATACACCATGCAATTAATCTCGTCGACAATGCGCTCTAGCTTTGTCCGCAAGCTTCATCTCTCGGAGAAAGGGTCCAAAGGACGACTTTTCCTCGCGTCAGCCAATGACCGATCGCGCAAGTCGCGCCAAATGGAATCCTCTTCGTCTTCGTCGGCACTTTCGTCGGAAACCCGGGCATCGGGATCTGTAACACACGCGCGCACACACACACACACACATATCACATACACGAGTATAGACAGGTATCCGAAAGAACGACTGACTGGTGGGCGGCGGAGGAGGATGTGGCACAAGGTGCCCGCCTCGGCGAGGGCCGACTAAAGGGTGTATGATTGATCGCGCCATGGCATGCCAGATAATGCAATTTTATTTCATTTGATTTCGCGGGGGTAATTGCTATTTTGGCGGGTCTGCCGCACCGAACGGCCGACGGAGTGATGTATTGGCGTGGCTCTTTCTTTCTCCCACCGCCGATCCCTTTTATCCTTCTCCTCTCCCCCCGACTCTATTCCTCTGACTTCCCTCCCTCCTTCCGTCTCGCGATATATATTAACTCCAGTCAGGATTATTGCTCCGAGGGTGGAAAAGAGCGGATCGATCACGTGCGAAAGAAGGTGGAGAATCGTCGGCTCGCCGCTTCCGCCGTCAAAGACTGCGCGGCGCGATAAATCTCACGTCTTCCTGCCATCTTGCTTTGGAAACGCGCCTAATCGGTCGTACGATTGATTTAGATCGCCCGATTTACCTCGCTTTGCACCTTATGTAACACACTCATTCTCCCTTTCATGCCTCCTCGGTCTGTGGAATATTGAAGAATCGCGATGATTGCGTTATGGCAAATTACGTGTGAATTTTCGTCTCTGAATTTAAGATGTTCGAAAAGATGAAGAGTAATGGCTGAACGCACACAGAAAGAAGATTAAATATACGATTGACTACGTGCGTGTAAATCACGAAGTTCGTTGCTAATAACGCAAACAAAGCGTTTTCAATATCTTGAGCGTTCTGTGAAGCTATAGAGGGTTGGTTACTTGCGTTACAATAAATTCCGAAATAACATCCAAAAGCAAACATATCCGCTCGACGCGCAGCAGTACCTCGACGACCCAGCGGCGTGTTTCCATTTGATGTCGCGGTGCCGCGGGTGCATGGCGTCGCCGTGCAGTTGGTTAGCGTTAATTGTAATGCTTTTTGGCCCATACGCGATTACACGATGAAATAATCCCTCATTTATGAGTTAAGTGGTCTGTGGAACTCGACGGCGCTTCTGATGAAATGCTCACGGCGAGTGCGCCGCTGTTCTGAGGAGGGTTGTTGAGGAAAGAGAGAGTGAGCGAGAGAGAAAGAGAAATAGGAGGAGGAGGAGGAGGAGGAGAGCGAGAGAGAACGAAAGGAGGTTGGGAGAGAAGGGCGGAAACGCACACCAGAGGATGTGAGAGTGAGAAGAGAAAAGGGTGGCCGGCGGGCGGATGGAGGTCAGGGGGTAGGTAACTGCGCCACCAACTACGCGACCCTACGGCGATGTGGTCCTTTGCTCGCATTATAATTACGTTCCGCCGTCCGTAAAATTGCAAATAATTAAGATTTGGTCGATGCGAGAGCGTGAAACGTAATAACGCCATGCGGTCTGTTTTGCTGCACTTCGCGGCTGCGAACGATCATGAGCTATCAACGTCTTTCTGACTCATTTAGATGTAACAAACTACACTGTTTTGCTCAACACACCGCACATAGCGCAGAATATCTAATTATTAATAATAAAAACAATAGAAATGTTAAAGTGGTTTATAGCGGATGAATATTTGGAACATTTATGTTTATCTTATAATTGTTATTCGCTAATATTTGCAATACAATATATCGGCAGTTGGAACGTAAAGTTAATGAGCGAAATTATTCGTTCGAGTCAAAGCCAGCGCCGGGTGTCCTCGCGTCGTCGAGCACAAATTACAAACCCTCGTTCTGCTGTTTCTTGTAAGCACCTCCACGCTGAGGCGGCCATTACTCGACAATTTAGGATCATCCGTGAAGAGATCAGAAGAACCAAAAATATACTTAACCATCGTACACAAATAAACATAATCAGCCCTTATTCTCGAGGCCGCGGCAAGGATACGCCCAAATCCGTGCACTCTTGCGTGAAAAAGGGTGGAAGCGGAGATGTGTTTGGCGCATCGTGGAAGGAAAAGTGTATTTTCTGTGGTTTACGCTTTGCAGAACAAAGCTAACTTGTAATTGTTAAATGGTGGATACAATTTTTAGATGACACACCAAAGGGGACGTTTGATATTATTCTTGTTTATATATTTATATAACAATTTGATCGATTATCAACAAAATTGTATTTTACGTTGAGAAAGAATTTTAATTATGTCGTCGTTATCAGAGCGATATTTTGCGCGCGTGAAGACCTGTCTGGATATTTTGTACCGCGAATCATTTCGCAAACACAAAAGTTATTCTGCAAGCTCGCAAAGTGATAAAAACTGAATTAAAGTTACATACAAAGTAGTCCGATAATGTGCACGTGAAGCAACGCGTTCGCACAAAATTCGTCGATGCCGAAGCGCGTTGAAAGTAGGAGAGAGCTTTACCCTCCGTTACTGCGGCAACTTTCTTTCCAACCATCCACTCGCGTTGACGCTCTCTCTCTTTCTCTTTCTCCCTTTCTCCTGAAAACGTGAGATTGTCCCGCACAAATTGGCCGTGACTTTTTTTAATTTACACTCTTTCTACACTGTGACCGTCTCCGTCGTTCCTCTAGTACTATGACGAGTCCGGTGGGTGGTGGGTTAACTCTGTTTCGCCCGCCACTCCTCACTTGTGTGAGTATGTATGGTGCGTGTGTGTATATATATATATATATATACATATATATATATATAATATATAATATATATATGCACGCCGAGTTTTGTGATATTTCTTAATTAAATATAGCCTCAAGTTAAAAATGAAATTAAACAGAAGGTAGTATTTTTTCCGGCTCGGCTCAGCACCCGTATCTCGCTTCCACCCCCGTCGAGCGAAACCCTTCCTACTCCGACTGTTCCTCGGCTCGACAATGGCGAATAAGGTTACCCAGTCGCTTCGCAGCTTCGACCAACTCTCCCTCCCCCTCGCTTTCCGCGAACCACCCGCTATACATATTTCACGTCGAAATAATTAAACGCTGCTGGACCGCGAGTCGAGTCTCCCCGAGGTCGAGTGGAGCCAAGTCGCGATTATTAATTAGGTCGTAGCTACTAGCTCGTCGACCTCTCGATTTTCTGATAAGGTTAACTGTGACCATTGATCTCCGATGAATTATTACTTATGTGAGATTTTAAAAACCGATACACAGATTACGCACACTTTTCTAATTTATTCAATTACCACTCTTTCTTTTATTTTTATTACTTTCTGTAATGTGTGTACATGTGACATAATCATTTGATAAAACTCTGTTTTTATTTAGCATTATTATCGAGTTTATAAAATTATGTATTATTGTAGGAGAGAGAGTAGAGAGAGTTTACGTTGTAACAAAGCTGAAACAGGGATCTAACGAGTCGTGCAATCGCGCCGGTGAAATCCTGCATCCTCGGCCGTCTTGGTAATTTGTGCGCCAAATTGGGGGAGAGTCCTGACGCCCGCGTAACGCTAATTCTCGGAGATACTGTCAACCCGACGGCGATTATCAATTGCCTTGTCAATTACATCCCGTCCAGGGACGACGCGCACATGCCCGTACAAACCCTGCCACCATCGACCCTCCAACCTCTTCTTCCTCGACCGAATCTCGAGCCCGGCCTGATCGCAACGAGTTATTTAATTACCACGATCTATCACCAGGTGTCAGCTTCCAGTCTATAATGCATGATCGATCGTAGCCCGACCTTCCTTCTTCAACCCTTTGCTTTCGCATTTCGGAAAACGTGCGTTCGTTCGAACGAAAGCGTGTACGCGCAAATGAGACAGACGAGAATCGTAGAAAAAATTATTCGTTGTGATTCTCGTGAATTAATTATTTATTCTATTGTTTTCAAAATTTTTGTGTAAACTGTGTATGAGAGAAAGAGAGAGAGAGAGAGAGTTATAAAACTATTTGTGATGCGGCGTAAAAAAACTCAAGCCTTTATGCATGCGCATTCGTTTCCAAGCTGTGTCTCACCTATTTGTCAAACCAAAAATCCGACTTATTCCACGCACGTATCGCCGGCGTACCCTCGAAAATGCGTCGAACGCGCGGCGGGTTCTACTTAATCCTTAATTATCTCGTGTAAATCTTAATTTCGCCCGTTCCGGCGAATCGTTACTCGCAAAGCATCGTTAACTACGCCCGTCGCGCATAAATACCGCGTGCGCGAGTATTTCGGACGTGAAACTTTTAAACGACGGAGAGCATCGATTAAGGCATAACTTCCAGTAAAGGTAACTCGCGATTGAAGGCAAGACCGGCGAGGACAAGAAGAGAGAGAAAGAGAGGAAAGCGAGCAACGACAGTGCGATCCAGGTTCGTCTTTTTCACCGCCATTTTTATCGGCGCGGATAAGACGACCGGAGCTAATTCGCATTCCCCTTGATGTCTGGCGGAGTTAACGGTTTTAAGGGATGAAACGCGTATAGATCGGAGGTTGGTGGCTGCGAGCGCGTAGGGACGCGCGCACCGACGAGAAGAACGAGGAGATGGTCGAGGCGAGGAGGCGAAGCAAGAAATTGATATAGCATACGAAAATGAATTGCCCCTTTGCCGAAGAATGTTCCACGGCAATCTGCCCTGCGCCTCGCTTTTTATGCTTTTTATGCTCATTTTCAATTTTGCTCTCCGCTCGTCCTTCGTACCTCACAAGGCTCGACGACGCGCCCCTAGGTTTCCCATAAAACCTTGCGGTATTACAATACCTTGTCGAGGCTCTACCCGTCGGCACTCTTTGCGTCGATAACTGGATGAATACAAACGGACGCATTATCGGTAGTATCAAACGCAGTTTCGTGACAAAGAAGACGTTTCGCGTACACCCAATCGCATTACTTTTTTTTCTAGTAATTAAACGAAATATTGATGAAAAAAATCTCGTCCCTTACTAAAGTTATTAGATATATTCGCGATGTTTAAACACGGCTGTCGCAAAAAACCCTCTATAAATTCCGATTAAAATGTATCCGACTAACGTAGATAAAGATCCGATTCGAATTTGATACGACATTCCGGTAGGGTGGCACGCGACACGCGTGGTTGGGGGCCGAAGAAGATAAATTTCAGTCGGAGAGGCGGCTCGAAATCAGGAATCTGACGCGTTTCTCAAGCAATCGGTGTCGGCGCGAGATAGGGCCGCGTTCGTTCTGTTGCTTATTTGTCGCCGGAGAAACGAAACGAGCTGGGGAAATGGCGAGCTGGTTTAAAAGCCGGGAGTCGGTTGCCTCTCTCTCTCTCTCGATACCGTGCAAATAACGCTCGCAAACGACGAGCTTCACTCCGCGCAACCCTCAGATCCTTCGCGTCGAAGCCTCCCGTTTGAAGTTCGATGCTCTTGTAGATGCTATCGACTCGCGCGCAGCCAGACGAAGGGATTCACGATGCTTCCCGATAAGGGTGAACAAATATCAAAGCAAAAGGAAAGTTAAACGCAAGGGAATAATCTATTGCTCGCGATTAAAACAAAAGTGTCAAGAAACGCGTTGCTTGTAAACGCAAAAAAAGTTTGTACAATATTTCTTTTATTTTACGAATTAAAAACTACATAAGTCGGTGATTGAAGTCAACGTGTACGCAAGGCGCAAATTTTCGTCTGACGCTGCACGAACGTTATAACGAAAAGACATCGCTTAGCGGCGCATACACGCTGGATTGGGGAACGTTGAACGAATAAAAAGGAATTCGTATAAATCGTCCGTTGCAACACACGCGTATCTCTTACGTTTGGGCGAACGGCGGAAGAACACAAAGCTAATGCAATTTTGCAATTACACCGAGCTCGTGTCCGCCTCCACGCCGCCCTAGAACCCCCGCGATGGGGTGCGGAGGAATGTCCGCGCGCGATACCGTCGTCCTTTCCCTTACCCTCTCGGCCTCCTCCTCGCGAGCAGCGCGAGAATATTTAAATTTCGTTTCGTTTCCGCGTCGTTATTCTTTCATCCGTGCCGCCGGGGTGATTAATTGGCGAATTCAATCGCCGAGCGTGGAATGTGTGCGTTGTCGCTAACTTGGCAGGCGCAAGACAGATATTCTACTTATATATCGCCGTTGGATAAAATATGATTCCTTCCCGGATGCATCAACGCGGTTTTCATATCTTTTTCACATGTTGCCACGTAGGTTTTCCATCATTATCAATCGCAGAAATTTATTGTTACGATGTCCCCTCCTTTCGAGTGTCCTGCTTTTCGGTCCGTGATTTTATTTGTTTTCTACGTTCTCGTCACGTTCACCCTAGCGCGTTACCGGGATAATAAACCTCGGTAACGAGTAATAAATCCCACGATTATCATGATATACTGAACACACGGCAGCGAGATACAACCGGTCCTTTCATCTCCCTCACATTTGGTCCCGATATTCTCCGCCGGTTCGGCGAAAATTCTCTCTCTTTTTCTTTCTCTCTTCGAAGGATACGTAATAATCCATCCCGCAATTCTCTCGCATCCTGAAGAAATTCTCGCTGATGGAAAGAGCGAAGGGAGAATGAAGGAGGGGCTCGGCGCGCACTCGCGCCGCTGTATTAGATTTGCTTTCTAGGACACTTTAATCAGAATGTACCTATGTAAATTTTTGAATACACATCCCTCGTCTCCCGCGATGTTTGTATAGGTCAGACGAAGGTATTTTCTCGCCGAGGACCTCCGTAGCAACCACCGCCGTCGACGTCGCCACCACCACCGTCGCCTCCTCCTCCGCCACCGCCGTCGTCGTCGCCATCGCGTCCCGTGAATTAAAGAATTTGCAATTCTGAATTTCAGGTGATCGCATACATACGCCGTCCGGCTTTATCCCGTCGACGACGGCTCGCCTTTCGTCCACCGCGCGACCATCGACCGCAGCCGCTCTTTTGAAGCAACGTGAATGTACGAGATGTCTATATTATGTTACAAACGGGTTTATTTTCTATTCCTCTCAGAAAGTCCGAACGCGCGTGTGTGTGTGTGTTTTTTTACATTTATATCTTTTTGGATTTTGTCAGAATCATTGCCAGGGAAAACTGAATGCTTCCACGCGAGCAAAAGTAAATGAAGAATTTTGAATAACATATGCTTCAACTCCCGTAGTAACCATGGCGAGCGTGTTATATAAAATTTCTCATTTATGGTGATCGCGAAGCTTGCGATGTAACGCATTATTTTTATCGTATTTGCTCATATAGTACCATATTTTATGCGAAGCTGCTTTTTGCGAAACCTTTACGCGTTACATTCTTACAAACGGGATTATTGTAATAATCTCATTACAAATGTCCTTGCTGATTTACCGCGCAGCTTTAAAATTAACATATGTATAATAGTTATGACGAGAGTTACGCAATCGCGTAAATTCTAAAAGTAATACTCGCTTATATTAAATCGAACCGTATTTAAATATCCAGAGAAAATTGTCTTTGAATCTCACGCATGTCGTTATCTCACGTGTGTTCATCTGCGATATCGAAAGAATGTGAACATCAGTGTGATACGTCCGTTAGTTAGGCACGAATTTCAAGATAAATTCCGACGGACAATTACGACATTTTAATTGCACAATACTCAGAGCAGAGGAAACGCGGGCGAGACGGGAATCGAGCGAAAAGAGAGCGGCCGCGAAAGGGCGGCGAAGCGGAGACGGCGGAGAAAGAGGAGGAAGACGGACAGAGGATGCGCCGCGCGTGAGGCGGCACGGGGGGTGGCACGGGGATGGACGGGCACAAGAAATGACCGACCGAGCGCACACGCGTATAATTATAATAACATTACTTGACAGAGATGGCGGCGAGAGGCGAGCCCGGTCGGCCAGGCTCCGCCGAGCATTGAAATATTATACCTACCAAAGAGAAAATAATTAAAATTCAACCCTTGCGCGCTCGCTCGCATGCGAGTGCGCGGGCCGTGTCCGTGTGAGCAACGGCGCACACATGCCAATCCGTGCGCGCCTTCTACGTGGGGTAAACCAACCTCCTCCCCGACACCGCGCCACCTCTCCCTTGCTCGCGTTCTCTAAGGATGGGGTTTCCCATATTTTTTTCCAGCGCCCTAGGTAACAGGTATTCCGGAAACGTTTGTTCGTTACGTACGTGCTTCTGAGCGCCGTTGTAGTAAGTAGAAAAAGCCCCCGACGCCCGTGTATACCTTTCAAGTTGGATTATCGAGCCGGATAAATGCGCGCATTCACGATCGCTCGGTTTCACTCTGACAGTATTATTGTTGCAAAATACCCGTCCAATATCCGCGTGCGGATATGCTCTTCTGTGGTAATTGCCTTGTTACGCGATTCACTGGTTTTGGTAATTAATCGGTTTTAATTCGAACACTAAATAAGGGAAAGAGAGAGAGTAAAAGACATTTTCAAGATAAAAAACAAAAAAAATGAATTATCTATACGTATTTAGTATTTAGTTAATAATTAAAATTATTCATGTTTTGTTTTTTTTTTTCATATTTAGGACAACAAAGTAAGATGATTTTATTGTCATCCGATAATTACCCTTTATGGTTCTCTCAAAACAATAGAACTGCTCGACTCAACAATGAGTTAATCGTATGCAATATAGATTTGACGCGACCATCGGAAAATAAAAGATCATTCTCACGAGAAGGTGAGACGTACACGAGCGGTCTTAATTGATATTTTAATGGACCTAGCGGAAAAAAAAGTCCTTGAAAATCGGCCCTCGAGGCCGTGACAGAGTCGCGAAACAAAGGGAATTAATGGAAGCCGCAGAGATCCTTCTACTTTAGCACGTTCGCGAGCAGGAAGAGACTCCCCCTTCCGTTTTCACGGCTATCAATAGCGTCGCCGAGAATTTGGGAGCGCCGTCAAACGCCGTCGGTTATAATTTATTCAAATTAGCCCGGGGATTATTCATGAAAAAGTTACGACGCGGAGGCGAGTCGACGTTCGACGGCGGTGCCGCTCGATAATATCGCTTTATCTCTTTCCTACGAGATTAATATAGGTTTATTATGCGACGTTTCGTTGTTTTGTGCCATCCCGCGTGATTACTCGTAGATCAACGTGCAAGGCAAAAAGCAACCTATCTAGAGCCGGACGATATGCAGGAACTTGATATTCACGTTATTCCCTCCGGGACGATAATACAAATCGTTCAATAACTTTTTATATACTGGAAAAAAATTTTTATATCTATTACCTCCAATTTCTCGCAATTTCTGCGTCACGCTATTACTTAATATGTTATAAACTTTATAAAGACACACAATATATTTCACATTTATATTATTTTTTTATGACAGAGCGAAAGAAAAGATACACCAATCAACTGTTCTTCTCAGTGGAATTGTTTTTTTGTCTTAAGAAGACATCAACCCACATTACATCATACAGAATAATTATATTCGCGCTCTTTAAAAGTGCAAAAACAAGAAGCACACGAGCGCACGAGCGAGGAGCGCTCGTTGACACGGGAAGCGCGCGCAAGGCCGAATCACAGCAGCTCGTAACGGGTCGTACATTATGATTTAATGCTAACACTGTGGTAATGTCGTCAGAGAGACTCCTGCGTATAAATAATTCGCGTGTCCGGGCGCCCAACCCCGAGGACCACGGAGTCCGGGGTGGACGAGGGTGCAGAAAGAGCAAGCGGAGACGGAGGGAAGGAGCCGCGGGGGTTGGGGCACAGCGAGTTTTTAATGCGGCATCTCTAGGGGCGACGAGGATTACCAAGGTTAAAAAGGAAGTTTTTAATAATTTTTCATTTTCTCTATATTTATTATCGCACGTTTCCTAACCGGGGGTGGAAAATGGGGGGAGGGAGTTGTTTTGTCGGAGACAATGGAGGGTCGGTAACGCCGGACCTTCTACCGTCGCGGGAGGTTATGGGGAGGAGGGAGGGAGGGAGATGTGTAAGGGACGGGATTTCACGATTGTCAGTTGTCGTTGTGAAATTTTAATTCGCCCTCTCTTGCTTCGTTTTTTTTTTTTTTACAACTCGCTTCTCTCTCGGTCTCTTCCGATCTTAGCGCGTAAAAGCCATCGCGATCCCTCCATTCTAATCCAACAACACGAAGTCATTTTTATAACGACGCGCCGCGGAGATGTAGTGCCTTTCACATGCACTGCTTCTCATTCATTTGCCCTGAATGGTGCTGTTCGAAATTTCACGTTGCGAAATCTCGCACGCCGCTTCCTCTATACTTCTGTTTACATCATTCTCTTCATATGTCTCTCTTTCTCTCTTTCTCTCTCTCTCTTTATCTTTGCGTATGGAGCATTTGAAACAATTGAAACACGTTGAATGTAAAAATAGAATAATAATAAATCAGTGTGTATGTACAAAAAGATATTGATCTACGTCTAACTATACAGACGAGACAAACAATAAGGACTAATTCGCGCGAGACAAACTCTCGCTTGCCAATCAGCTTGATCGAAGAGGACGGAAAAACGCCTGATGCGAGAGAAATTCCGTGAGAGGGTACGAGGTATTACGAGGGGATGCAGAATGTCGGAAATTCGTCCGTGTTAATTTGTCGCGAAGATCGCGGAATTGAAGCTGGCGTGGAGTCTCTCCTCTATTGGCGCGGAGCGTTCCACCGTGCGTCTTTCTTCCGGCCATCCTTTTCCCCGCTCACCCTTTCGCGATTCGAGACATCTTATCCTATTTTCTGCAAGTATCGTTTCGAATTACGAACGTCGGAAATCTTCTAGCGTTATAGAGAGACAAACCAAATAAATCTTTTGAATTGTGATTTTAATTAATATTATAGTAAATTAAGAGAAATTGCGTGTCATATAAAACGAGTATATTTTAAAGCGATAATTCTATCGCGAATTTTTCCAATTGGTTGGTAATACGCGCATCAAATTTTAATGACGTTCTGCGATAAAAATTCAAGAAAATTTGAAAAAAATTATTGTAGCGTATTACAAGCAATAAAGATCTAATTATAGCGTGAGGATTACTAAAAATTTCTAAATGTGTAAAAGCTCTTCGAAGCACACAGTTATTAATCGCACTCAAACCGCGACACGATATATAGCTACTCATTTGCGCTGCCTGTATTGAATGTAAAGAGCAGAAAAATTATGTTTACACGGGAAACCACGCTACGGATCATTTTCCATCCGGCGAGCTACACTCGCCTCGTTCGTTTCGTTCTCGCTTTAGACCTTCCATCTCTTTATCCTGTGTAAAATCCAGTAGAGATACTACCGGTGTATTAATCAGGAACGCAGGGCAACCTGCTTTATGAGTCTTGAAGTATCGCGAGAAGCAGGAGGAGAAGCAGAGCGAAGACATCAATGTCAATAATAATTCATTGATTACTTAATTCATAGTTGCCATGACAACCGTCTCTCGCTTTTCCCTCGCCTCCAAGCTACTCTGTTTTTCTCGCTTCGACGAAGGAGAGCACACACTTCTTAAACTCATCTCACACGAAATCCGACGTGCTCATCCGTTTCTCTGAACAATGTGATAGTCTGATTGAATTATATATTTCTCAATTTGCGCTACACGAGGTTCAACACTTTGTGGCAGGCGTGGTGATTAAAATCATCAAAATTCGGTCGTCGTTCTCGACGCTTTCGCAAAAACATCAGGCATTCCGTTGTGAGCGTCGCATTAGCCTTGCTTACGGGTTCGCAAGCAGGCAAGGAGAAACACGAAATGAATATTCAGAAGTTATTAGTCTGTAGTGAAATGTGACGGGGCTCACCCTTCTCGAAAACCACCCTGGCCTCCGCCACCGTCGCCCACTCCTCCTGTTCCTCTCTCTCTCTCTCTCTTTCCCTCCCTCCCCCTCTCCGGCCGCATCTCTCACGGCTGGTATAGATTTTGCGATACATTCTGGCGGAAATACTCGCGCGAGCGAGCGAGCGAGCGAGCGAGACACCCCGATCTACCGCTACCGGTCGAAGAAGGGGTTGAAGCCTCGATGAAACGGCGGGGATGAAATCGTGAAAGATGAGGAGACTACGGGAGGCGGATGTGGATAGACGGGATCGGCGGGGCGTGAGGGCGATGGGCGAAAGGGGCTTTATGCATAAGCTAAGAAGCGCCATTGACGGGGAGAGAGTGTATACGCAGACATACTTTGACTGTGGCAGCGCACTTGATAAACAAGACTTCGGTAACACCGACGTGACGTAACCCCGGCACGTATCTAGAAGTCACCAAGTATAATCACACACATGGGAAGACGGGTGAAGGCGCGTCCTGATTAAAGTCATCCGGAAGTATTCTGGGCGAATGATATGACTCGTGATAATACATTCGATGAAACTTGGAATAATTTTACTATTCGCCGCGCAAGATGGGAATTCACGGGAGAATTCGCATTTGCGTCTTTCCTTTATATCTTGCAAATTTGCAAGCAAGCGATAAAACAAATCTTAATAAAAGCGCAAAATACTTGTACCTTGTAAAATGTAAACAAATTTATATACGTGTATGATGATTTCATTAGATAATTTTTATAAATCGATGTGAATGATGATAATATTAAATGTGGTGAGAGCTTAATCCTATCTGTTCGAGTTACGGACTATATATAATCGACGCGAAAACAAATGTCGAGGAATAGACGCCGGTTTACGTTAGTCGCTTCATCTCCCAGTGAATGCCGCGCGAAGCTCGCAATGGAAATACGATCCGCGAAACATATAATGCCAATGTGTCTCGGTAGTATTTGTCGAGGAGAAACGGACGGATAGAGATCTCCGACAATCGTGTAAACGCCTTTACGAACGGCACCATCTTGAAAGCGCGTGTCGTGGCGATATTCAAATGGCATCAATTTCTGCGAAATTGCTTCCTATATCTACCCACAACCTGGATGCAGAGCCTTCCCTCTCGCGAGAAGGGGGAGCGGACCGTATTGGCAGATAGATACAGCATCGTTTTACAACCCCTTATCTGGATAAGTTACGGGCATTCTATTCGGCGATTCTCTCTCGTCCGAAGTTGCGCCGTTGTCGTCGTCGTCGTCGTCGAGGGTGTCATCGATTTCCGTGGAAATCCCCGCCGCGTGTAACTCCTGTCAGTTTGTCGCCGTCTGTCTTATCTTGCGAAACGGTCTAACTCGAGCCAAAAGAAAAAAAAATTAGAAAGCTAGCTATTTTAGCCTTTTTTTCGAATACAAAGTTTATCGTCTAGAAATTTTATTGTATTTTGGCATCCTGTGCAAGTTGATGAAACATCTTTTTTTTTTCTTGTCAATTTCGAATTTCACGTCAGATAATATTCGACAAGTCAAAAACTAACCTGTCAGTCAGTCAAGCTTGCGGTAGCAATCTCGGAGGTGATCTCGTTTCCTTCTTTCGTCTTACGGAAGAAACACCCGCGGGGCTCGGCAACTTTTTTTCATCAGCATTTTACGGTTATACCGGCGCATTAATAATGCACATGCTTAATATAAAAGAGAGGCCCGCGAGTCTCCGTCTAATAAACTGGAAGAATGCTTTATAACCGTCCGCGGTTTTAGGTCGTGAGGGGCAGCCGGGTGGTGGTGAAGGGTGGGCCGGCAAACTGAAGGGGGCTTTCTTCTTTATACCCGCCAAACGGCCAATCTCTCCTTGGCGCGTCGAAGGAAAGTGGCCTAACTTTTCGGCGCTACGAAGAGACAACGAACTCGTCACGCGATATACCCCTGGGAAGCGCGACTCGTTAAAGGACCTTCTCTGTTCTCTCGTCTCAATCTTCGAGTATATTTTATATTATATATGTATGTATATACATGTATAAACACACATAGAGAATATATATATAAATTTCTCTCACATCATCGTGAAAAATTTATTTTGTCGAAAATTTGTCAACGACAGTAGATAAGGCGGAGTGTTTTAACTTTATAAATTTTAGAATATGTAAATTTTGAAAGAATATAATAATATACTAAAATATATATCTGTTATATATATGCGAATACGCACAACATCATTTATGATAAAAAGTCAATTAAGTCACATTGGTGGCGGGATGCGCGACCGTAAATCACCTTTAGCTTTGAAAACTTTCATATCCATCTTATCCTGGAGTGCTAAATGAATTTTTCGTTCTCCCTGGGCTGATTTCCGAGTTGCGAGCGAGAGGAGGCGCTCCAGATAGCGAAGGTGAGACTTTTTGAAAAATATGAGTTTAATAAAGAAGGTGGTATGATGTATGGGTCTTCGTGCCGAGGAAGGGAACCTACCAGGGATCAACCAGCTTCGATACACAGATATTGTATACGTAATATAAGATGAAAGGAATGGGCGTGATGTACTGGGTGTCAAAATGTCTCGTGAAGCGTTCGACGGCTTTCATGTTACTGGAAAAATTGCGAAAAAAAATTTCCTTAAACAAGCCAAATAGAGTCGGAAGTAGTCGCTGTCAAATTTTTATTACTTTCAGCAAGCAAGTACTTTGTAAAAATTTATTTATTTAAAATAAACTCTCTTTTATGAGAACTTTTACGAAGATTAAAGATTAATATATTTTGTAATAGAGAGATTAATATATTTTCTAAATTTCTATGTTTTATATAATTCCGACATTTGTTATTACTATTATTTCAATATACTGGATAACATTTCTTCGTACTGCGTTCTTGTGTACGCGTAATATCGCGCGAGATATTGAATATTTCATCGCGGAGATTCGTATTTTTCTCCGAGTGATTGTCATTCGACGAGGTTCAAGAGCGACAGGCGCGTCCGGACGGCGGCGGCGCAGGGAGTAGCAAAATCAATTATTCATCCGAATTGGTCGGGAAAAAGTCCTAATTATCCGGAGGCAAATACAACCTTAATACGCAGAAGTGTACTACCCCCTCCCTCTCTTCATCAGTTCGCTCTTTCTATCTGCAAGCCTCCTGCTCGCTTCCACCTCGCAGTCACTCTTTGGCATATAACCTTCTTCCTTCTTACCGTGAATAACCATTTGTATTTCCAATTAGCTTTGCTAATAAGAAGTCGGAGGCATTGCCGTAGTTTAAAAAAAAGTATAACCTCATCCAGCCACTGGGGAAATAAAGAAAAGCGCCGCTCCGGTATGACAATACCGACGGGTCGAGCGGGGTTATATCGGGCGAACTACAATTAAAAATCCTCGCTTCACCCTCGTTTAACCCTGGCTCCTCCTTATGTCGTATTAACGACCGGGGCTGTGCAAGGATGGCTATGGGGACATCGTACCAAACAGCGTGAATTTTTTTTTTTTTGACAATTTAATGCTTGACCCCCTTGCTTTCTCTCTTGTTATTCCCGCTCTTTTATCCCGACGTTCTGTATTTCGGTTTCTTTTTTTAGCATCGTGTCGATTTACTCCGTTCGGCGCGGGCGGTGGCGCGCTATTCTTTTCTCTGTGTAGAGAACGAATAAAATGGGTGATAAAAGTATATCAGAAAGGGAAAATATTCACTCTGCTATTTTTTTTTTTTTTTTGCTACGTATAGATATACATACAGCCGAGACAATCAAACCAGCTATGAATAGCGAATTGATATTTAGAATCTCGCGATTCCTGCTGTGCTTTTATACTGTAACGCTTTATAATTAATTTTGTAATCGCATACTTATACATTCTAATGTATTTTAAACTTTGTGCAAATTAATTATTTGCGTACAATAAATTTTTCACATAAACTATTAGTAAATATATATTTAAATATTTGAGACTATAAAAAAAATTTATCTCGTCTTTCTCAATAAATACGAAAATTTGTTATAACCAAGTTTTCTTAATTACATTTTTTATATAAAATTTATATAGAATATTCACGTTAGAATTACTGACATTTTTTAACGAAAAAGTTCCGTGCGTCGAGAATTATGTAAGATATTATTAGACATATTTGGACACGTAACTACGTATTGATATGAAGCAACATGAGGAAAATAGCCTCCGTGATAATCTATTTTGGTGAATACAAGGTTGTAACTGTGTTTGCAAACTTGGATTCTCCCGCGACTCCGCTAGGGCTCTTGTTGTCGTGTCGATCATCAAGGTCGATTGAACGACGGTCAATTCGAAGCTAGTACGATATCTTGTTAGTCGTGATCGGTATTTCGTATAGTACGTTTCGCAGTGTTAAGATATTACGAATTTGTAAGAATGTGTGAAGATTGTTGAAAATTGTATTTTTGACTGGAATAACGAGACACATTGCTGCTTATTTACACATTGGATTTATTTTCACGTTTTCTCAGAATGTAAGTGAAAATATTTATATAATTTTAATATATATTTCCGAAATAAAACTCGGTTTTATAGCTTGACTTTATTATAAATGTTGAGTTGGTGATTATATATATATAAAGAAATATTTAATTAAATTGCTATATAAATTATAATTTAATTTTGTTTAATTATAATTTAATTATGATTTAATTTTGTTTATTAGATTTACGCTGTAATATTTAAATTGTATGTTAAAATTTGTAATATTAGTAATATCGTTATGAAATTTATTTTACAATCACGCGCAATTTTTCACAGTATAAAGATGAGAATTAAAACAGCTCCGAGACACAGAATATTATATGATAATAATAAGATTGCATCTGCAACAAAAGATGCAAATGCCACAAATGCAATACAAGATTATTCTATAAAGAAAAAAGATAATAAGGATGTACATCTGGTAATTATATGATAATTTTTATATTGTAAAATTAACAAAGTTTGCTTTTTTTTTATCTTGCAAAATCTACACACACGTACATGTATAATGTGTTTGCGATCAAAATTCTTCTCTAAAAAGAAGAAAATGAGATGTAAATGTGTATTTATCAGACATATGCATCATCTTCAATGGTCTTCGTGCCGTCTACTATCTCGAGTAATGAGCTGACCTTGACTTCATCCACCGACACGTTACCACCACTCGCTGACTACGACAACAATAACGTGGAGGTCTTAAATCTGTCAACAAAGGATGGTTTGAATCAAGTTGATAATACCACAATAGACGCTTCTAGCGAGCCGGAGGACAAATTGAAGGATTCCTTTCTCTATAAAATCATGACCGATCCAAACTTTCTAGAAAGCATACAGAGAAATAGGCAACAACAGAAGAAATTCGTCTGTCTCTTTTGCAAAAAGGAATTTGTTACGTACGCGGAATTGACGAGTCACATGGATGCAAAGAGAGACGACAGTAATCAGATCGCTTGCTGCGCATGTAAGAAAACTTTTTCCGAGAAGAGATACTTGAAATACCATCGGAGATGTCACTCTGAGAGGACCAAGTTTACCTGTGATATTTGTACCAGGAAGTACACGAGGATGGACAACTTGACGAGGCACAACGTGCTACACGTGAACCCGGACAAGTTTTCCTGTACGATCTGCAACAGGACCTTCACGCGCAAGGATCTGCTGAATAAGCATCGGAAAAGCCACGAGAAATGCAATCTTTATTGCGTGAAATGCGGCAAGTATTTCAGGAGCATTGTCACACTCAAGAATCATCAGAGAATGCATGACGATGTATTGAACACTTCGGTGAATACGTGCGTTCGCAAGCTTGAGACTTCAGTGTCTGCGGAAAATGTAGTTTGCAAAGTTGAGAATTCTGTTTCCGCTGAAAATACGGTTCATAAATCCGAAAATGTAGCTTCGGTCGAGATTTCAGTTTGCAAATCTGAAAATATAGTTGGCAAATCTACAAATCTATTTACCGATAGTATTAAATAATTACATGTCAATTTTTGACATTTTGTATTTTTTCTTATCTTTTTTTGAAAATTAAAAATATTAAAATAAATGAAATTAAAATTTATACATAACGTATAAAGTTAAAATATAAATTTTGGTTAAGATGATAAGATTTGATACTGAGACTCTAAACTGATAAATATTTGAAATGAGATATAGTAATAATTATAAGCACGAGCTATAGTTTCGTTGAATTTATTTCTATAAAAGCTCTCAAATAACATTCCAGTAATATTAAAAAAAATTGTAAGTACTTACAATATCTATACAATATATTATATTAATTATTAATATATGTATATTCGTTGTTACATTATGGCTGTGTTTATTGTAATTCTGGAAGTTATATTACTATTAATACGTTTAATTTAGTTAAAATCATACAAATACGTTACGGTTGAATTACATATATATTATATGTAACATAAAAATATATATATTTTTCTCTAATAATATTAAGTATATAATTTTTACAAAGTCTCTCTTTCTCTCTGAAATTTTGTTATTCTTTTTCTCTCATATGCTCGAAAAAAATAAGGAATACTACAGAAAGTACGACGTGTTTCGCGCGTAACTGCTCATATGCCCAATCACGAAATAGAACAGCCGCTATTCTCAGAAACCGCTGCTTCTCGTCTCTTTTAGCATTATTCACTCAGTCATACATTTTTTCTTTATACCTCTCTTTCTCACTTGCAATTTAATGCAATTAAGTCGAGCGTTAAAATATCGTTCTTAATTTGCCAGCGGCACCCTTTGTTTTAAACGTGGTTTTAGCGCGAACGACTCACGTTGGAGCCTCTCGCTTTCTCTCTTTGTCCACTTTACTTCTTCTCTTTCTCTCTTTCTCTCTCTTTTCTCTCTCCTGCTAGACACAGCGCACAATTCGTTTTTCCCGTAAGAAATACATGCATGCCATCGTCGCATTTTCATGCGCAATGCACGACTTTGACGCTCAGTTGCCACAAGCTCTCCCTATTTCCCTCCTCGAAATTATAAATTAATTTCTACTTTCTTTTTTCAGAAGGACAGAAATATAATGTTTTTATCGTGCATAAAATCATAGCACTATAATAAGTGATGATGCTTAAACCTTAGATTTAACCGATCCACGGAATTTGAATTCTTTACACACACATCTGATATATATTTTTATACTTGAAGTACGCGTGTGTATATGTGTTAATTAATTTTATCATCTTAATTTAGAAATATACGAAAACTAATTGCATCGTGTCGAAATCAATCACGTGTAAGTTTGTGTGTAGATATTCCTTTCACTTTATCAATCTTCTTTTTCTTTGTACGCGACTATCCACAACTCGCTTCATATTCCCTTTGTTCACGGAATCCTAAAGAACTTTGGAAAAGGTTTTTCCGCTGCGGCATCGAAAGAAAGCTCAACGAAGCACTCAAAGATAGAGCAATAGAAGAGCCCGCCAATTTCCAGCGCGCTTTTCTCTTTCTCTCTCTCTCTCTCTCTCTCTTCCTCTCTTCTGTCATCCTGGAATTCTCCTGTGTCCCTTTGATCCACTTACTCGTCCAACGCGTATCGCGTATGCGGACTTGACCAAAAATGTAACGAAGTTTCCAGGAACGTCCTCGCAGAGAGGCTAGTACAGATTCTGCGGTCTCTTTGCCGAGCGTCGAACTCGGTTCTTGCTGGACGAACGATGTCCTCTCTTCTCGTAGTTCTCTTGTCGGTGACCTCTCCTCTTCTACTGCGATACACTTGAACTGCGTTACCCAGGTACTCAGAAATGATTATGCATGGCGAGCGACTTATGCATATAATCTCAAGGAACGCTCTTTGAAAAACGTATTCGAGTTTTGCACAGACATTATTAATCTTTTTAAGATTATTAATGTAATTGTTACGCTCGAATCTTTTCCTTTAGAAATGATAGGTGTTTTTTTACAAGTAAATTTTATTTTTTTATGATTTATGAAAATATTTTTTTTCTTAAATGTGTATTTTTGAAAGTGAGAGAGTATAGTATAAGTAACCTTTTTTTTACTATAGAGTTAATCCGGGAACGAATATGAATTCTTATAAATAGACATTTTAAAATTGTTTATCTCCTCATGTTGCTGCTTAATCTCTCCTTGTGCCGAAATTTAAGACATTATACCGTAGAAGAATCTCTTTGATGTCGCGCTTTACATGCAATATTTACATGCTATCGAGGGAAGACTTCAAACTTCTTAAAGATATTTTGAAGGCCCGCGAAGTACTTTCAGCGAGCTTGCTGCATTAAGAATTTAGGGGAGGGGCACGGTGGCATTTATTCATTCAGGCATTAATGAAAAGTCTGCGTGTGGCGATGCTTTGTGTTTGCAAAAGTCGACGCGAGAGACGAAATATATTTTTTTTTGTGCTCGCCGGTAGTTCCTTAATCATATTTTCGATTTTTTTCTTTTTATTTACTTAAATAAAAAAATTATCGGAGAAACCAATTGAAAAATACAACTTTTCAAATTTTACAGATGTTTGAAATAACATTCCGTAAAAAATGACAAATTTTTCACATATGTTATCTATCACATGAATATATCAGAGATTTTATGATTATTCGTAATCGATTAATTATGTTTCGAGTAATTAGTTGTCATATTATAACGTTCACAAATTCAACAACGCGCGTACCCGAAAACAAGAGAAGAGTGGGGAGAAGAGAAATATAAAGAAAAACGCGCAAAGCTAGAGCAGAGACTTTCCTACAATTTTAAAAACTACTAAGCATTCCATGTGTTTGTTTGAACGCGTACAATGCCATTAGAAGTGCCTTTTAGCCCTTCTATCGTCGTCGTCGTCTACGTTGTCGTTTCTCGCGGCCAACCTGCCCTCTCTCGCCATCCTATTCCCTCGCCAGGTCTCTCCCCAACTCTGCTGTCGGAAAATCCGCTCGCGGCGAAACGCGAGGGCGTTCTATGTACGCAGTGCTGTTTTTCCACAGTTTTCATCTGGCACTTTGGCGCTCGTTTGCCCACGACCGCACGCGTGTGCGCACGTGTGTTGTATACGCGCACTGCTGCTTCTCGTTCCTCAGTTGGGGTCATAACGTTTGTTTTCGTGCGTTGCATTGCCGAACGGGAAACCTTCCAAAATATCTAGAAGACCAGGCCGGGCAAACAAGAATGAAAACAGCGGTATTATCGATCGATACGATGGCAATTCGAATCAGATACGATCAAACTGCATTTTTGAATGTCGAAACTGATTTCTATCAGAACACTACAAACACGTCAATAATTTAAAAAAAAAATTATAAAATTGTAATACTGTGTGTGACGTTGATTTAATGTCTTTATTGTTAGAACTTACTTTCAAAGTGGCAGTGGAATACTTATATATAAATGTCTTGCTTTGCTTTCAAATGTCTTTGTTGTTTATTTTATTATAATGTCGCATCTGCATATCGCAACGTGTGTACGCGCGAACAAGAACTCGTTACAAAGACGTATGTCCTTTGAGATTGTTGCTCTCTTATATTTTAATATTGCATCAATGCCGTGTCAAAGAGCGCACCCTTCTTCGCCGTTAACGTATACCGTTTGCGTGTATACTTTTTGCACTTCGATGAGGTTTTTTTCGTAACACGCGACTGCATGTCTCGTGAATAATTAGCGGACAAAACGTTAACTTGTATGAATGCAAAAATTCTTTTGGATGCTTTCACAAATTATATAATTTCACATTAAATCAACACGCGCTGGATAATAATTAAAAAAATAAAGTCTGCGTTTTTCAATCTGGTATGTTCTTATATATCTTTCTTATATATCTATTCAACCACAGCGGCAATTTCTCCTATTGAAGTTTTGCGATGTCTAATTGTTTATCTTGTGACTCGCAAATAAAAAATTTCAACGAAATTCACCGTATTTATCTTAACCACAAAGCATCACAACAAGGGGGCATGGAATCTTTCGTAGAAAAAGAAAGGGCGAGAGGAAGAAATCGCCTTACGCAAACGCGGCCAATAATCGCTGATAATTTATTAAGGCAAAAAATACTGGCGATTCGCCCTAGAAGGGCCTCTGCGTTGTTTAAGAAAATAAATATTTGATATCTCAAACAAAGACTCGGCTGTCCCTTCCCTCTTTCGAAGAGCCGACGGAAGAAGCGAGTGGAAGATAAGGGTGAGGCCGCGATGAGGAAGGACCGAGGATCGCAGCTAAAAAGTGTCGAGGGAGAGAAAGAGAGGGTCGGTAAGTCTCGGCCGCGCTTAAAGGCGTCGGCGGGGGTGGCGACTCATTGGCCGTGAAATATGGGGTAAAAGGTTCGATAATTGATTACACAGATTTTTTATGCCGCAAGAAGCCTTAATTCTCGCCGCTACCCCTCGGAATAATTCTGCACCGGGAAACCTGAGCGACGAGGTTGGAATATCGAGTCTCTTTCCCGCGCCCTTACGAGGGAAGACAATCTCGCGTCTTACAACCGGTTCGGAGATTAATCGAAATCGCGATTGTGCGCTTTTCACGGCCGACGACGAGAACGAGCCGGCGTATTGGTGAGATGTCCGCTTTATCGAATAAACGTCTCCACGGTAATCTTTCGTCTTTTCAAGAACATCGTTCTAGACTCTCAACTGAATATATTAGTTCATGAATAAAGAGCTATTATCTTTTCTGCTGTCTCATTTTCCAGGTTTTCTAATTTACTTATATTTTGCGATTTTTTCTCTACACTTTTAATCCTTTTGTTCTACAATCAATATTATGTAATTGTTATTGTTACACTGCATTAATAATTGAAAATGCAAAAAGTTTTGTTACCCTCAATATAAACATATTACGCGTGACTACACAAAAAGAAAAGAAATTAATATACGTGGTACCGTGCGTGATAATCGCCTCTCAGCGTACGTGAAAAATTAATTGGGTAAACATCAAAGAACCGAATTCAAATAATTTCTCAACGAGCCATCAATGGACGACGATATTAAAGGACGGTCGATGATACTGATACGTGAGAGCCAATATAGGAACAATGCCTTCTATTACACGAAGGGTGGCACGGCATATTTTCTGTGCGAAGAAACACGGGTTCTAATATTAATTTTTATCGAGATCCAAAGAGTACCAGAGGGGAGGTGCAATAGGGGAAGCTCTCTCGCGGTGCGCGCTTCGGAGACGCGTATATTGATTAAAATGTAGACCGTCGGCCGAAGAACGCTTTGTCTCGCAGTGGAAAATCATTGCCACGCTAATTCGAAAATATCGATGCTCAGCGAGAAATTGCTGACAAAGTGGGAGAAAAAAAGCGACGAGAAGCGAGTAGAGAAAGAGAGAGAGAGGCGATGTGTACACCCTCCCCCGGTTTGTGTGTATGACCGTTCGATGGAAAAATATTACGCCACCGATATCGATAGCCTCTCGACTCCTTTGTTATTATACTAATTAAATTGCTTTTCTCTCCCCTTACGTTACCTCCTCCACGCTCGACCACATCGCCCATGGTCGTTTGAACTTTTTCTCCTTGCCGGTGCGATTCCGAAGGGCTTCGCCATCGATCTCTCGCTAAATGTACTAATTAATTGGCGCGAAAAGGGTTGTTCTCGATGCCAAAGCTTAACCTCGGGAGATTTTATCTCCAAGTTTTTTGGAGGATCGATTAATAATAATATACACTTTACCGTACATGTATGTGCGCTCTGGAACGCAATAGTACTTACAAAAAATAATTATCTTTACATTTCCAATGCGATTGCTGTCTCTTACGTCATAATAATGTAACGTTTTTCTCGCGAACTTTTTAGATACGTCTGTCGTAAAATTTATAGCGTTCCTCAACATAAAACTGTTCTTTCGGTCGTATAGCATACAAAATTATTTCATCATACGTATTATTAACAAGCGCGCTTTTCACGGATGTTTCCCGATTCTGATTTTTCAGAGAAGAATTAAATTAGCATAAGAGCCCTTGGAAACACAGCAGAGGATGGATAATTCAATGATGCTACAGTGTTATACATTTCAAACATTCGTTTTAATTATGATACGAAGCGTACGGTAAGAATTTATGTTTTTCGTAATTACATGCGTAGCCGGTCTTTTACATATGCGTTTCTCGCGCAACAAATCATATCATCCGCCGCTGGTCTCTCCTTCTCGTATGTGAATTTTACGTAACTCGAAAATCGCGGACACACAGGGATACACGTCATTCGCGTAACAGCTCCCGTTTTTGTGAATTCTGACGTTTCTGGATACACGGTCCTTCTTTTACACATAAAGAGGAATGAAGCAGACAGGGAATGGATCTTTATCCACAGAAGAACTATTATTGCGTGCATTTTTATAAATTTTATACCGGCTCGTTTTTATTACATTTATTTTAATATACTTAACGTGGGGCATAATATGCCTCCGCGCGTAACGTTTATATATACACAATATACACACACACACACATATACGTGTATTTTAAAATACATAACGTTTTCTTTCTCTTTTCGTGTGTGCTCGTATTGCTATACACCGCTCTCTCAACGTGATACAAAAAAAGAGAGAGAGAGAGAGAGAAAGAGAAAAATTTGCTGTTTATTTTTTTTGTTTTACACGGAATTACTAGTTTCGTTAACGATGCAGACTCGTTTATATTTACAACGGCATTGCGCAAATAGCATCTTCCAATTGCGCTCGTGCACTATAGATGAGAAAGCAGACCAGTTTTTATTGCCTTTCTCATTACTTCGTTTCGAAGCTATAATTCTTTCAAAAAGACGATCGCGCAATGTTTCACCGCTATTATAAGCGACATGTTTGTGTCGATTATAACGACGCGAATACAGGCGTATGAATGGCGTAGGCGATATTGAAAGAACGGAGCTCTCTCGCCGCGAAGACTTCCGTGCAATCTTCCAATCGGCGATACGGCATTTACACACGGATGTAGAGGAGTTGTGCATGCATGCGTGTGTGCGCACGCGGAATCCCGCGAAAGGAACGCGGACGAAAATTGATTTGATCATTGTCGCCGGGGCGGACAAACCGCGCGCGATATAGCGCGCTCTATAAATAGTGGCACCGATGATGAAGGCTTTAAATGAGATGATATGGCCTCTGATCGACCCAATCAATGCCTCCACTAAATCATCGTCTAAACTGACGGCCGCAACACCGCCGGCTAATGTACACACGTCGTGGAACGCTGGTGGGCGACCGGAAGAAGCCACTCATCCAGCGATTGCCGATGTATAGCGTCTTTATGAGGCCGTGTTACCACGAGTGTTCGTCTATGCAAGCCTGTTGTCGCACAATATCATGGCAGGCTACGCGTGTACAATATTGCGTATTACATACAATAATCTGTTCCAGAAGCGAATTGTTTTTTTTTTTTTTTAATCAAAATATGTAAAGAAGTTTTTTTATCTCAATTGCAAAGTCAAAAAATAAGTTTCCGCATAGTCTTTCTTTGCCATTAAAATTTCTGCGCAAAGTTTGAAGAAGAGTCAGTAAGAAATTATTTATTTCGTATTATCATCAATCGCAATTTAGAAACATGTACGCGCATTTAGACACATCAGTTCCATAAAAGTCACTCAAATAACGAAACACGATATTTTTACGATTGATCGACGATCGTAAGACACCGGGACGAATCGGCCATTGGCCGGTCGCATCTTAATAGACACCGCCCGAGCAATTGGGTATCGACTTTTCCATTAGCCGCAAAAGTTGTGGTCGGCTGTAACAACAAAATTGGCTATACCGAAAGGACATCGCGCCGTGGATGTCAGTGGAGAAACGCTCCGACAACGAGGGTGCGCAAGGGGGTAAGCGTGAAGGTGGACCGGCGTGTGGGAGGAGGTGACATTAATTCTCATAACATTTTACGAGGCGGTATCTGACCTGTGTCAAGTCCTTCCGACGCCTAGGAGTACGGTTTAGGAGTCATAACTCCCAATCACCCTAAGACATGCAGTCGCGAGCAATTCAGCCGGCACCAAGGTGACCAAGGTTCTCTCTTGAATACAAGGGAGCTTGCCGGCGGGCGTGCGGCTGTCCGCCTGTCTTCGACTTCCTCTTTTCTCACTTCACGCGGCCACGACTATCTTAGCGTATCACTGTCTCATAAATTCTGCGAACGTTTGAGATCTAATAAATAGTCCGCCTGAATTGCAGCTGAAATTTTTATAGCTGCAACTGGCTGAAAGTTCGAGTATTATCCGCGATCGTGGTTGCGATATTTTTAACGTATTGAAACAAAAATATAATGCGCTAATGTCTCGCATTCGTAAACGCGACAAAAGAGACAGAGAAAAAAAAGAAAGAGAAAAAGGAAAAGAGAAATGCAGAGAGCGGTGAAACGTGCCTCGTTAACGGAACGGAGAACATAGGGGATGCAGTAAGGGATGCCGGGAGGTGAACGTCGTCGTTAAACCGTACCGGGAATATCGCCGTTCAATTTCGTTCCCCGCGTTTAAAAAAAAAAAAGAAGAAGTAGAGAGAGAGAAAAGAAGAAAACCGCTCCCACCGCTCGTCGTATCGGCCGACCGGAGTTCTTTTTGATCTCGCTAAAGAATTCATTAAGTTTTGCGGGCGCGGTTAGGTATTAATGCGCGGGGGTGGGAAATGCGCGGCACGTTTTATGCTCGCTCGAGCGCGAGTCAGGCCGTAGAGAAGAGGCAGGTGGAGGAGGTGGATCTCTCTTTTCTCTGCCTCCCTTTGTCTGCCCTCCTATTGCTGCTGGCGTCGTTTCTTGTACCTTTGCGCGATGCTTGACTATCGATGGCTCTTTAATATTCGCGCGTGGAAGGCTTGCCATTTTTTCCTCGCTCTGTGATAAACTTAAGAAAAGGATTTGTTTCAGTCGTTCCCTTAAATTTAGCAGTTAACATTCTTCACAATACGATGCGCACACAATTGCGCGTAGATTTTACAACGTGAATTTGCGCAATCAGAGAAACATAATTTTTAAACGTCAACTTCGAAATTGGTAATGCAACTGAATATTCTCTACTTCGTACTTTTATAAAACGTAATAGTACATCATGATTTTTTTTCACCTTGCGTTGATAGAGAGAAAGATTAAGACCAGAGGTGGGCTGGAAAATATTAGCTGGACGATAGAGATCGGCTAGGAAGCAGGCAAGGTTAGGTCACCCCCCACGTCGGTGGAGTGCATTTGGCCATCAAATAACATCGGCAGTGCCTATAACCGGCTTACGTCCCGACATAAAGTCGGCTTGGCCTTCTCTTCCTTCTATGTTCTATCCTAGCACTGCCATCTCGAACCACTAACTCGTGATCAACCCGCCTAACCATCGTCGAACTACCGCCGTATCAGGAGTTGCGGCTCTTGGGAGGCTTAAGCTCGCGATATCAGTTGATTGGGTCTAGCAAGTATCGCCGGAAAGAAAATTTCGTCGACCTCATAAGAAACTTTGCGATTTTATAAAATCTCTTTTCCACGAAGATCGAGAAAGAGAGAGAAAAAAAGAGACAGAAAAAAGGAACAAGCGATATTGTTTATTCTAAATAAATTATCTGAGTTTACGTAGATGCAACATAGTTGGATTTGCTCGATTGAAAAATTTCATTAAAATACGAAAATTACTTTCAGAAATAAATAGCACAATATTTCACGTATATTTATGTTATTTTTAATGTTTTTGTTTTATTAAAAAGAAGTTTTTGATGGTAAATAATTACTTACGCGAAATGCCTTCGTTTAATGTTCCAGTTTAGAACACGCGCTAGTGGCACTATCCTCCGGCACTTTTCGGTTTCCCCGATATTTCCAATTAAACTTTGCACGCTCTATACTGGGCAATACTTTCCCGGATTAGCGAAGATACAGTACAGAGTTTGCGGTAACCTTGCCGTTGATACCGAGAGAAGGCGTCTCGACGAGGGGACCAATAAGTTGCCAATATCGGCATTACCGTCGCACTGAGCGCAATATAAACGTTTATGACCCAATGTGCGTCCCCAACCGAGCTGCCCGCCCTTGTTCCCTCGCTTTTCTACCAGCAGTTCTCAAACGCGCGCGTGACATTTGTGTGTCTGTGTGTTGTTCTTACGTAAATAGTTCTGTTTGTTTTGCGATCTTAGATTTGTTTTCAATGACAAAAAGAAGTGCAAATAAATGACCGATTTTTATTTAATTCCGCGTGCGAAACTGAACAAATATAATCTTTTTTTTATTAATCGTCATTTCTCTGCAAGTGTCCGCGGACAATTTCACACACATTGGAAAGAAATGAGAACAACTGTCTGGTCTGTAGATATCTATAAGACGGTGAAATGAAAGAAGGGTGGACATCAGTAGCCGATGCTGCCGCGACACAAGCTCCGTTCTTCTTTCGTTAAACTTGCGTCGTGGCTGGCCACGTTGTCAATGTGCGTCACAGGACGTACCTACCTACGTCGATTACTCGTTATTCCAGCGTGCGGTTGTGTGAGTGCGTGTCCTGGACACTTAATGTTTCTCTATCTATAGCGGTCAGGTCGGGACAGCCGGGGATATTGTTATATATGACATTGTGGAGGACCCCTGAGTAAGAAAAGGCGAGGAGTAGAGCTACGAGAGATATCGCCCGCCACCAATTACCGCCGACCAAGAGTTATTGAAAAGATCTCCCCACGGGAGAAGCCCCGTGGAATCGCGGCTTGGCCAGGCTAATGAACACTGATTACAGTTAGGCGAACGCCCGTTGATGATTTGTGGACAGATCGTGGACCACAGGTTGACCGAAGTCGTTTCGCGTTACTGTGACGATTTTTTTGCGTTTCTTGATTTGTGAGACACACTGAACAACATATACATCGAGAGAAATGTTACGCGACAGAGGTGCATTTTTCTGCGTAGCTTTCGCGACGAACTAAAGCCACTTAGACTGTGTAATTTCACAGAATATTAGCGAAACGTTCATCGTATTCAATTATTGGCTCTCCCTTTGTTGCGTCGCATAGGAAAGACGATAAGTGACGGGAAGAATTTGTTCTCTCATTCCTCCGGCACACAGTAAGTATCCCCCTTCTCCTCTAACTAGATCCGATAAACGACATAATTCGCTAACACCTCTAACTCCTGATATAACAGAGTATTAGTTTTGATGCTGTCACCCCTCCCTCCCGTCCTTCTCCACGTCTCGTGTAAAATCGTTCGACGGATATGCCTGTAGCGTGTACGGAGTTCCTCTTTACCAATTTTCCTCGCCGAAGCTTCAACGTCTTTGATCAGCTCCGCAGCGACGCTCCCATAAGCCGCCTTCATGCAGCTGCCTATATCGACTCTGCGCGATCCTTGCATTAAAATTTGTTGTTGTGCAAACATTGCCTAAAGTTAGAACCAGCCGTCGCCACTAATTAAATAACTATTTATAAGCAAGTGAGAGAGAGAGAGAGAGAGAGAGAGAGAGAGAGAGAAAGAGAGAGAGAGAAGTGTGTGTCATGAGGCATTTTCTCATCAAATATTATAATGTGTAAAGAAGATTTTTGCAATAAAGTGTGTCGTTCAAAAACTATGTAAACGCAGCTGAGATCGAATAAAATCTTTCAGCTCATAAGATCGTGCATTAAAAATAACACATTTTCTACATTACTTATATAAAAATCGAAATACATAATGTATGTGGAAAGCGTTATTAATTAACATACGGATCAACTTGGAAATTTCGCGAGTTCCTAGCGATGATCGGCGAAGTCTTACGCCAATGAAGCGGGCATTAATTATTCCCTTTAGATTACGCCCGACACGATCCGGTAAGATCTCCTCTCCCGTCCCGTTGCGTCGCCATCAATTTCGTCCCTTTCTCCGTGCAATAACTGCGATCCTCCGTCTCTCTCTCTCTCTTTCTCTCTCTCTCTCCTGTTCCTTCAGGAAGCGTCAGAAAATCTGCTTCGCCTCATCGATGGTAATGCCTCCTTTTACGATCATCATATTTATAAATATAACCTCCCTTCCCGTTCGCAATCTCCGTGGCCGATGAAAGGATCCCGTTAATTGGGAATACTGATGCCGGCACGAAGGCGAACTATATCGAATCGATCTCACCCCTCTGTCGTACACCGCCGCATCCCGCGTGCTCATCTATCCGCCCACCCACGAGATCACGACAGCGGATAAGACCCGTGGGATGCCGTCAAAGGGAGCTTATATTTATGAGACTTTCGGCAAACAAATGGATAAATCTAATATCTTCGAGGCGAAACGGCCGAAGCCGCTTGAGAAACTGATGTCTAGAGACATGAATTCAACCATCGTCCTGTATGAAGCTTGTGATGGATTTTTCGGCTCCTTCAGTCAAGAAAAAAATTTATCGTACATATAGGTCCGACCATATTTATCGAATGTATATTGTAACATAATATAAAGCCGCGTTGTAGAAATGACTTAGACACGGAGTCTGTCTCAAAAGACACGGAGAGACACGGAGAGACAGGGAGAGACAGAGAGAGGTTTCTCCGTGTCTCTTTCTGTCTCTCCCTATCTCTCCCTATCTTTCCCTGTCTCAAAAGACACGGAGAGACACGGAGAGGCACGGAGAGACAGGGAGAGACACGGAGAGACAGGGAGCCAAGTTTTTGTACTTTATTTTTGTTTTAAGCCCGTTTTATGAGATCTACAGTCTTGAGTCCAGTACTTGGCTAATTGCGGTGATTGTTTGTGTTTTTTATTTATACAGAAAAAAGATTTATGTAATAGATA
>QVOA01018492.1:0-54667 GCA_014825685.1 Pseudomyrmex cubaensis | reverse complement strand
ATATCGATATGCGATATATATCGATATGCGATATATATATCGATATGCGATATATATATCGATATGCGATATATATATCGAAATGCGATTATGATTAAATTTTTAATATTCCATAAAAAATTTATTTTGTTAAAGATTTAACAAATAGTGTTTAACTGGGGAAATGAGAAGCTACGCTTTTGTATTCATGAAAAAGGAACGGAAGAAATATTTGGAGATTGTTTTTCACAAAACGGATCTTATGCATTTCTAATGCATTTCTTTGCATTGAAGTTCGAGATTTGCTGAAGCTTAAATTCCACGGACCAAGTTTTCTAGAGGCGAAGTGTCCGTGACGCGATAACTGTAGAAGAGCCCACGCGAAACAATTAATCCTCTTTCTCAGTGTATAATTCTGATACCGCTATAACTTTAGTGCGATTAATAGACGTCGAGCGCATAATCTATCAAAGGATTCATTTGCCAGTCACGTTGCGAAATCATTTATTAGTACTAACGTAGTGAGCGCCAATTAATTGTCGCTGCTATAGCTTCTTGCGACTTAAATGTCAAAAAGTTGCGGGTGTTGTAGACGCAAATTTATTATCTGATATTCTAAAGCCAGAGCTGGTGACATTTTATACTTTAGATTGTTTACTTTATTTATCTTTCTTTTTTGTTTGTTTATCATTATGATCTCGCTCTAATACCGTCCTTGAACTTGAGTATTAATGTCATTGATAAAAAGATATAATTTACTATTTGCTACATGAGTAACATTGGCTCGATTTTTTCCTTCGACGGTATCACATCTGCCTTATAATACATTATTGTTAACATACTATATATATATATATTTGCAATAATTTACAATATATTTACAATATATATTCACCAGAGTTTAATTGTCGGCAGATCCGGTATATCGAATTTGAAGAGGGTAGCATCCTACGGGCAAATAACGGTTAATACAGCGACCGAGTGACGGAAGATGTTCGCGCGTACGACGAAGCGGAGGCGGCGACGCCGCAAGAAGAAGAAGAAGAAAAAAGTGCTAGTATCGTGCGGAAGAGAAGTAGCAGAGCAAGAAGGTAATGAAGAAATAAGAAGTTTAAAAAACAAAAATAAAGAAGAGAACCAAAAAAACACAAGAAAATAAAGAACCGGAAGAAAGTTGCAGAAGAAAATAAAGAAACAAAAGACGAGAGACAAACGTGTAGGAAAGAAAGTGGGGATCGGGACCCGAAATACACAAGAGAACTCGATGAGGAAAGAGAAAAGAAAGGCGTGAGAAAAATGAAAAAAGACGGAAGACGAAGAAGATGAAAAAGAAAAAAGAGGTGGAGGAAAAAGAGGAAGAGGAGGAGGAGGAGGAGGAGGAGAAGGAGGAAAGGACCACTGAAAGAAAGTAGCTTTGGTGGGGAATGAAGAGGGACCCGCTTATGTTACCGCTATATCTTTGGAGGGGCACGCGTATGATGAGTTGGTAAAGGCACAAGAACGTTAAAGTTACAGTAGAGGGGGTAGAATCGACCGGTGGTAACAACGGTGGTGGCGGCGATGGTGGTGATGGAAGTACGAAGCACCTGTGGCTCTTTCTGCGTCACAGTGAATCGACGCATCACTCTATCATCACCGAAACATCCGAGTAACTTGGAAACATTGTTGTATGACATCGCGAAGATCGGTAGTGTTTAGTATCGGTAGAGATTCCGGCGAAAACAGTCGCGCGCAAATCGAAGAAAAAAAAAGCATAACCAGTTATAAAAAAGAAAATATCAACGTATACACTAAATGAGGTGGTCTTTACCGAAACAGTGGATGTTCGCGATTGATTTCGCTAGAGCGACCTTGTTTAGTTAGCGTGTACGTTCGAGAGAGGAGAGACTCGTCTCCTCGAGCGCGAGTGTGAAGAGAATCGTCGAGAATCTTCACGAAGAAGAGGAAAGATGCGTGAATCAAAAAAAAAGATGAAAGAGAATACTACGTACATCTGAGAAATGATTATATATTGGATACGCTGAAGAGAGTGATAATATAAGGACGGTCAAAGTGCGCGCATCGCAAAAAGTGCAAACTTCAAATTTGAGATCAGGAAAACGATCTCTTAAAAATTGAAATTCGTCATTCGATTTGATTTACATCGGACTTGTTTTACCGTTCACCAATTGTCCCGGTCATAGTACCGTACCGCTTCCGAGTTTGAAAAACGGCGGTATTGTCGCCGTCACGGGCGTCGTGGGAAAGCAACAAACTCGCATCCGAATGATTCGCAATCGGACTTCAGTCGATACCAGAACAGAGCTGATTTGCAATTTTGCAATCTTTAAACGATATTCGGTGATCATATCGTTTGCCAATCCGGTTCGAATTGGTGCTAGTGATTATTTAAAAGGATCGTTTCGAATTTACGCGCAGTGACTGAAGTAGTACAAATATCTTTATTGTTACCCTTTTAGGATTACAGTAAAGATTACAGTTAAAGTTACAGTAAAAAAACCTTCCTCTCTTCTTATATTTGTAATATTTATCCTTTTGTTTTCTCTCTCTCTCTTTCTCTCTCTCATTTCTTCTTTATTTTTCTCGTATCAAGAAAAACGCATACATAAAGGAAACTAATTCTATGTATTTTATTGAAAATTTATCGAGCAAATTTAGTTAGAAAGACTTGCATAAGGTGAGCAAATCTGTATAGTTTACATAATCGAGGATATTTACACCGATAAAACTGAATGTCACGAAAGAAAAAGAAAGAAGTGAGAACTTTGTGTTTACAAGTTCGTTAATAGGACCTAAGAAAATTATAAGTGACAAATTACAACCAAACACCGCAATGTGTTCGCTTTGATTTCTCATCCTGAGAAGAGAAATGTGGATTTAAATAATCAATAAACAATCATTAAAAGACCTCAAGCTATTTATATAGCCGGTGAAGAATTCGACAAACAAACCGAAAAAGTAATATTGACGCTATTTTATTGACGCGTGTGGTGATTACAGGATTTATCTCCAAGTGGATGTTAAGTGACGGAATCGAAGTGACGTAAAGGGAGGATTTTCACAGGAGGTCAGCGTACTGGGTACCAGGATATGCGATCGCAGACAAAATGCCAAGCACTATAAGAGGTGGGTGATACATCACGTCATTTTATCAGGACAAAAATTTTTGCAAATTTTGTTTAAAAAAAACAAAGGGAATTCACGACGATTTTTATTTTGTGAGATAAATTTTTTTATGTGTAAATTAATTACACACAATATGTATACTTTTATCCGTTTCGTTAAATGTGCATTGTAGTAGTGTGCATTGTGTGAAATTACATTTGTAAAACGGTTACATTGATATACAATACAGTGTTTGAGCAAAGATTTTGCTCGAATAATGTTATATCCGAGTGTGAGGATTTAATGAGTGCCATCAAAGATTCACGCGACATCGATTTCTTTGGTGTTTTAATCCTTTCGCACTAAATTTGTGGTTAACCAATCCAGCAAAATAGAACTTCTTGTCTTATTTACAATGTCACGTGTGATGTTGTCTGCAAGTAAAATACACAAACGTACTTCGCGTACTGTCTAATCTGGTAGCATCGTAAACATTATAACGATGCAAGAAAGGTGTGTGTAAGTTTATTAATTTTTAATTTAATTAATTAATTGTGCACAATAACATGTGTCAGAAGATGTGTTTTATCCGGTTTTGAAGAGCGATTTTTATGATTTGTGCCGAAAAGATTAAACCAGATTGAAATTGTGCGAAAGTGTATTGCTATTGCGAAGCAACAGAAAAGAATGAAGTGTATTTTTCTAAAAGGATTTCTGGCACATCGTTAATCTGATACTATGGTCTTGAATAATTCGGAAAGCGCGATGAAGCAACAGAAAAGCTGCCGAATCAGGACGTAAACGAACAGGCTCGGAAAAACAAGATTCGTTCGCGGAAGGTAACAGTACGCGATGTTGCGGTCACGATGGCAGGGTCACTTGAGGTCAGTAACACACTGACGTCGCGTAATCCACGGTGCTCTTCTGCCTTCAAGATCCATCGAGTGCCTGCGCGTTCCTCAATGTCTCGTCCACTCGACATGACCTCTCGAGATCACTTGCAGTAACATCCGTTAGTCCCGTCGTCATAAATAACGAAGTTTTCTTTCCGGCTGGAATCGATCGTAAAAACCGTCTTCATTAAAACCCATAACAAAGTGACTGTTAGTCGCAACAAATTAAAAGATTAAGAGACTTATTGTTAGCCTAATATTACTTTTAAAAAAGGAGAGAAACTAATTAAACGTTTCCTTCAAATAAATCCGAATCAACTGTAGTCGCAAATATTTTGTCAAAGAAAATCAGTTTCTTGTTCTATTTCAAGATACTTCTTTGATCATTTAGAAAACAGAATCGACTAATCAAATGACCGAACTTGCACGGATTATCGAGCTGTCTATTTGTTCGTTGTCATTGTAGTAACATGCATAATTAAATCAACTGCATTTTGCTCTCAGTAAACCGATGTTCGTAATTAAATCAGCAATTCAGTGGCATAATTATTGATCATTTGATGCCCACGGTGGCAGTGTTGAAATAAAATTCATTTTATCTCAAAGTGCAATGAACCTCTGTGCACATGTTGCATGTGTCAAAAATTTAAACAAAAAAGTACAAATAAGTCAATGTGAAAAGAATGTTTGTCGAAGCGGAATCTAATTACACTAATGAAAATGAAAAGCTAACGGGATAAACTAAATATAAATCCAGATTAAATACAAATGTAAATTATATTCATATAAACGTGATATTACGTCAGCAGTCATAAAGCGCCGAGAAAATGAAAAAGTAAGGAGAAGAGTCTGGATTAAAAGCTTCTGAGCTAAAAGTAAAGTAATTTGGAATCAGTTATCGAGATAAAATCAAAACGTCGAGTTCGTTTATTGTACAATTGAACTTCTGTATTATTATTTTCCATGTTGTTACTTTTCTTTTCTATTGTTAAGAAATTTTTCTTCTTAAAATTTCTTTCTTCTCTCGCGCTGACATTCCACTACATCTCGTATATGTATACATTCGAAGAGACTTGACAAAGTAACAATGAAAAAGTATAGTAAAAGTATAATAGAAGCATAGAAGTTCGACTGTATGTAGTGTAGTGTGAATGTTCAGAATATACGGAAATAAATAAGAGATCAAGCGGGATCTCAAAAAAAAGGCTTGAGGCAAGGGTAGACGAAGGATAAGACAGGTAAAGGAAAGTAAGATTCTCTCCCTCCGCGACAGGTGGCAAAGACCTTGAGGAGTCGCGATCGATTACCTAACCGGGAACGACCATGAAGCAGATTTCGATATGGCCCAAGAACCCGCGATGGGCCAGCATTCCCGTCCGCGTTGCCAAACCTAAGTTTCGACAGTCTTTTATACCACCCGTACCCGAACAAAAGCGGGGTCAGTGAACTCCGTTCGAGTGTATACCAAACTACTTACTTGCACGCACATATACGTATACGTTTTCACAGACTCTCTTGTTTCTCTCTCTTTTACTCTTTCTCGGTACTTCCTTTATCTTTATCGTGGAGAATGCAGTACACCGAAACGCGATAAGTTATATCATAGGTAGGGGAAAGTTATATGGGGAGAAGTGTCCAGAGTTTGAATTCAATCGGAGTGACGGTGAGAAAGTTAAATAGTTTATCTTCCTTCGAATAGCAAATAAAGCTTGGACACACTAGTTTAATAAACTTTCGATTTACTGATAAATACGATCACGCGAAAAGACGGGGTTTCTTTTCTCGTTGATATAATTTTGTTTGATTCTTGTTTTACGTCATTTAGCGAGAATATAAATGCGCGAGAAATAAATGCCCGGCGAATAAATCGTTCGTTGCTACTCACGTCGGATATGCAAAGCTACCCTCATTCAACTACAGGTTTTCAGAGTGAGCGAGAATGAAGGAGGGCGGTAACCCCGGATATTTATTTATATCTTCCGTGTAAGTGCGGACTGTGACCGATGTAAAGACATTATTCAAGCATGTCGCATCGCGCATGTCAAAACGCACGAAAGCAGACGATGAACCGAGCCTGTCAACTATGTCGATGAGAGCCGAAATTACGATACCTCGGTGTACCGTTATACTACACCTGGCCGAACTCTTCGAAGTTTTAACTCTTGCTCATTCTTTCTGATTATCTTGTGCAACGAGACCAACGGCCGGACAAAAGATAGGTCTAGCAAATATTGAACGATAAAGTCATCTTCTATATTTTTTCTTATCGATTCGAGTAGAAACTTCTTTGTGAAATCTATTGTAAAATCTATCTCGTTTTTAAACAATTTTTTTCTCTAGTTGTTAATATATTTTTTTGAAATAAAAAATTTTTATTATTATCTACGTAATATCATAATAATTATGTAAGCGAGTAATGTGTCTGATTTCAACAATAAGATGTACAAAAGACCACTCTCACTCACTACTCTCGCTTAAGACTATCAACGCGATAACAATTAATAGATAATAATATAATTAATAATAATTTTGATAAATATTTTTACGTTTTTAACTGATCTTCTACCCGTATGATACATATATCAATACTTTCACTTTCGATACAAAGTATCTATTGCATTAACTTCGACAACGCGTGTATATTATGCGAGAGCGTGCGTAGCTACGCGCGTAATTGCGTACTTACTCGTCGTGTCTACTATTTCTACCTACCTACCTACCTACCTACCTACCTAACTGAAAACTTACCTCCTTCACACTCCTTCTCGCCAGTCATTGAACTCGCGTTACTCGTTCACCCACCAGCTGTTTCTTCTGCTCCATCTCCACCCGCACCACTCTCGTCCATCCCTTCCGCTTCACTCTTTTTACTATACTCCGCTGCTACTACTGTTACAACTCCGAGCTGACCCTGGACCATCTCCTCCGATCATCTTCCCGATCTGTAGCAGACTTTTCCAAATTGTCTGTGCCGAACCCGCGTTTACATGTAGGTAACGGTAATTCGGTGAACGTCAGTTCTATCACGAAATTGACTAGTCATGACTAGTCATATTTGATACAATCAGTTAATGCGATTACTCGAGAACTAATGTTACCAAGCCGGATTAACCGTTGCCGTAGAAACTTAGTCATTGATTTTAAACCCTACCGTACATTTGTACTCTTTGTTCTATAAATAACATCACAAAAGTTATCGAATTATGTTTATTAAGAAACAATCGCACATTTATATTTAAGAATCAAAAGTTTCAACTCTTTAAATATATTAATTAAAACACTTCAAATAAATTTTAAATCTCTGATGTCTGAGCACGAAGTTATGTCGGTTCATAAATTATCCGGAGTATCATGAAAGTTTTCAGGATTTGAGAGTTGAGATATTATCCCAACGTGAACGTGAAAGGTAATGCATAGATAATAATATAATAGTAACTACTATATTTATTAGTTGTAACCTAATCGATAACATAAAACAAATTACTTTCAGTCAGATAGCTAACAGTCAAATATAAATATTTCATTTCTTAAGAGCGAACATGTGTATGTTTGTCTTCGATAAAATATTGATTTGATTTTTTTTCTGAAAGTTTTTCACGAGAAACCAGCCTTTAGTAGTCATGCGTATCTATCTTTATTACATACGTTGATTCCGGATTAAAAATACTGAAAAAAGACAAGAATGAAGAGAATGAAGTATACGCAAACAAAAAAAAAAAAAGACAATTCAGAGTTGCCGAGATTCTCATTCAACGAGACTTGAGATAGAGGGAATCCGTTAGCTCGAATACGAGTTCAATGCCCGTTAACGTGCATTAATTTTATATCGATCAGCGTGGAATTCGAAAGCAAAGAACAATTTTTATCTTCCTGCTATAAATAACTGTTATAATCAAAAAGTCGCAGATATAAAAGACTTTTTTCTAGCACGAGCTTATATAATTAATACTAATTGCAAATTTGTAATACATGCAATATTAATTACACTTATTTAATGCAATTGTTTTAATTCGTTTTTCTCACTAAATATAAAAGCTCACATAAAATATTTATATGTGAGACTAGATAAGTCTCACAGAAAAAAACCGACGACACGTAACGCAACGTAAACAATAAAGACAATATAAACGGAAACGGAAAACCGTAATTATATTTTCGTAAAAAATCAACGATTATAAAAAACTCTAAATAACAATGAACAGAAAAAAATAATATATGAGCGTTCTCTGTGTGCTGGTGTCCGGGAAGTTTAGATGTCCCACGGTCGACTACATGTTAACTTATCGATTTTTGGATCACATTATTTCAGAAGTATTAGTTTTTTAGATTCTTATCATTTATTGAGTTTTATTTATTTACGATAAAGTATGATATGTCTTCTCTGATTGTTTATTAAACGAGTTAAGTCGAGAAAAAAAAAATATATAGGATTAAGTTACACTGATAAACTCGAAACATGTCGAGTTTATCGACATGTAACAATATTAACACGTGTCTAGCAAAGGTGACATAATATCGAGATAAGCGAAAGGCTAATTATAAAGTCTACAATCGGTTCAAAACGATCTTTTAAATATACCCGCGTTTAATTAAAAATACATTATATTTTGTATCGTCTATAAGTTAATGTATTTTCTTAATTGCACGTGCTATTCAAATTAGACGCATGTATATACAAGTGTTTGTTAAAAACTGTGCTTTTTACAGAATCTTTTATGACTTTCTTAAAAAAAAAAAAGGTCGACGGCTTGAACCGTACCGATAATCGCGATCATCTCCCAATCGAAGCCGTCACGGGCCGAAAGAGCGACGCGAGCTCGGATGAACAGCGTTGTGTCGGCAGGTATTCGATAGCACCGCAAAGGGTCGTCGACCGCAGGTGTTACGCGTCCGTTTGCTCGGTCCGCTCGGCTCGTCCTCGCCACGGGCGAAACTCGCGCTCTCTCTCTTTCTCTCTCTTCTATTTCGTCAAAATTCGCAAACGCGGCTCACGAATCGCGACGTTTCCTCTGCGATTACGCGCGCACGCGGTAAACCAGTGAAAATATCAACGAACTAACGCGAAAACCGAAATGACTGACAGAACATTGCAAATTGTGTCGGTAAATCAATTTTGATACATCGTATAGAGAACCGTAGACCGAACCGAGTCGCGTCACGTGTCACGACGCGCGTTACATCGTATTTTGATGAGATGCTCATCCGTGAATGTTTTACGAAATCAACGGTCCAGTCGGACAATGTTAAATATGTTAACGGTCGCGATATTATTTTACATTCTTTCGCAATGACGTTCGCGCGAAACACACAGCGATGATGATTCAGCACGAAGGAATCGCGCTCGCGGATTTTAATTCTTCGTATCGCGAAACGCAAAGACTTTTAACTTTTATTAGTAACAAATTATGGGGTGACTCGGCATGCGAGCCGCAGACATAGAGACGTCAATCTTGGTTCTGTCGAGTTTTAGATTTAATATCAGCATCGGAATAATGAACAACGTGTAATCTTTTACTGCAACTTATCACAATGGATAAACGAACTCGTCATTCTCTTTGATTGTAGAAAAGAATGTAGAAAAGATTTTCGACGCGGTAGAGAGAACGAGAAGGATACTATTCATTCGTGGGCGTTTGTAATTAACCTTTTGTCTTTGATACGTTCGCAGGACGATAATCAACTTCGCGTCCCTCTTCGACGGTACATCAGTCACGGGCGACACGCGGCTCCGCACGTGATGCCTGTCACGCGTGATTGAACCACGCGAAGAGGTCGACAAAAATTCCGAACGGTATATAATACCAGAGAATATATATATAAAGCTCCGAGAGACCGCGGCTGTCCGCTCATAAGAGACAAAGAATGAACGGGATGAACGGCGGGGAACTTAGGCAAGTCCGCGGCAAAGTCGCCGTCCGTGGTTCAACTCCACGAACCTCGTCCGGAGGCCGTTGACCCCCCTTCGCCACCACGTGGCGAGAGAGCGATGTCTCTCCTTCGCCGTCGGAGCACCTTACCTGCTCGATTTGAAGCAACCACATGGCCATGAACCTTTCTAGGGCCATTCGTTTATTTTCCCCCACTCTCTTGCTAACTTCGGCTCTTCTTTGTCACTCACTTCAAACCCTTCTTGGCATACCGATATGTACGTTTCCGTGTCCAAAAATAAGTATCTTAACGTCGAATGATAATACTTATCATGAAAAATGAAAAACGTTTAAAATTATAAAAAGTGCTTTTTCAAACTCGGAGAACGTTGTGCGCAAAATTATCGGCGAGAATGAGTCGGCAATGAGAAAGTTAATTATGATCTAAATCAGAAAGTGCCCTGCTTTCGAAAATGTTAAGGTCGTCCTAAGAATAACGAAGTCAAATGAGCGAACTGTCATCATATTCCATCGCAATTTGCTGATTAGCACGATCAGCGTTTTGAAAGCATGTCAGAGCTAAAATAAAATCGACTGCGGTGTATGTTACGATCGTGTAACATCAGATAATAATTTTCACGCAATAATTTATATTATCAAAACAATAAAATTGGTAATAAATATAGAATTTGCAAATTTTGTTTGTAATGTCCAAATATATTAAATGTATTTATTTACATCATTTTGACGTGGGAGAAATGATAAAATTTTAATTGCAAAACACGGCAATTATATATATTTACCGTGAATACAAGTAATTATGTTCTTCGCAAATTAGCGATTAAACTGTTTATTCGGTGAAAATCAGCAATGCACAACAGAAACGTTTGGCAATGAGTGCGCGCGTTAATCATAAATTTTTTCACGCTGTCAGCAGCAATGAGCGATCCGAAAAACACTCACGTCGTCATTAATACGTCGTCGCGGCGATTGCATCTGCATTTTTTTCACTTCCGCGACGTCGCTCGATGCTGTTTCCGAGCGCAGCGCATTCCGTTTAGTACGTGTCAGCGACACGGGAGATACGGCGGCGTTCTCGTGCTACAGAGTATCGAGATGGAGACGAATGACCGAAACCCACGCGTATTCCCTTATCGGGCGAGGATCTTGGCCTCCTTCACTTCCGCCTTTACACATGCCTATATGGCGGGATGATAAAAGTGGTATCACGGGATGATATCGATGTACAGAGGGTATATATACACAATGAAAGATTTACGATTCCACGACGATTGCTAAATGGGATTTGCAAAGCTCATTTGTTTTCGTCTTCGTCTCGATATTCTGTAGACTTCAGAATCAATATATGAAGGCATATATGTAACAGATAAAAGGTGTAAATGAGACAAATTTTTTTATACATGCCTGTTTGAATATTCTTGGATTTGATGTTTTTCAATAAGTAACATTCGATGACTAGACAGAGAAACAAACAAAAAATCTTATAGTTACAAAACAAATTACAAAGTTATACAAAAATAAATGACTAACATGTTTATACTACTGGAGATTTTAGATTAGAATCTATTAGATTAGAATCAGAATTCTTCAGATTTTTTTAATTATCTCTGTATCTTCAGAATTATATATAAATATAGAATATTTAATCTAACAGAATTAGAAAACAAAAAAAAAATATTTTGCTACATTTGACAATATTTAATCGTGTGACATCTTCGTAAGTTTCGAAAGTAAGAAAATTTGGATTAGCAGACAAAATTCTCAACGCTCATTCATTCGTTATTATCGCTTATCACGCGCACGAAATACGCGCTGCTGGCCGTATCGCGCGTTCCACCGAATTCGTATTCCAGCTTTGTTTTCCTGCGCTTCCTGCGCTCTTCCCGGGCGCGCGCAGGGTCGACGATCCTCCGGAGGATGATTATTAAGCGCGGTCGCGTTGCGTGGACCTTCGGTAAACGGCCGTGGTTCGTGCAGCAAAGTGCACTGACCGCAGATAGAAACACGTGGACGCGTCGAACGTCGGGCAGAGGGTGTGTGGGAAGAGGAGAGATCCGAGTCTCGAGGGTGGGGAGGGTGGGCCGGAGAGGGGTGGAAGGGCCCGATGATTTTAAACCGAGGCGCTTTCGTGCGCGTCGTGCTCGGCCGTTCGTCGGCTTTGTTGGCGAGAGCGATTTTGCAAAACGCTTAACGAAGCATCGCGCCGATCGTTGACTCGTTCCTTCGTTTCATTTTGTACATATAAGATAATAATGACTAATGACAAATGAAACGCCTTGAATGATAACGATGCGAGCACGTAGTGATGACAGAGATTCTTCGGATATTTATAGATCGATGACACTGGTATAAATAACAGCTTGGGTAATATTGCGAAAGGTTTTGAGTAGAAGGATTATTAAAAATGAGTATCTTCTACATTTTGATTTTCTATTTTCTAGAAAAACATTTTTTTCTTTAAACGTTGTAAATTGCCAGCAAAAGATCAAAACTATGGGCAGAATATTTCAATATTCAATGGTATAATTTAAATATATAATTATTGTTTTTTTTACACATGAAGAATTAAGCATATTTTAAAGAAAATTTACGGACATAGATAAACAATTCTCTTTTTTTCTGTACACTTTACGGATTTGACGATACGTCGACGAATTCGAAATCCATTTAACGTCGCACGAGAGTTCGAGTTTGTAAAAGTAAATCGGGCCAAAACAGCCGTTGACTTTCCGCATGAATCAAGGCGAGTGGGTTAGAATCGCGGAGATTCCCGCTACTTTTATACCGTTTTGCCGTTAAGCTTTTCATGCGTGAGCTCGTGGCGTGCGTGAGTACGATTCCGATTTGCGGATGTTTGGCTTTACTTACGCGAACCGATGCGCGTCCTGATAAGCTAGCATCGCGTGCAGCGAATCGCTCATCTTGCACCGAGTAACGAAACTCCTTTTTTCTCTATTAGTTCTCTAAGTTGCTTTCGAATTTATTCTGAAGTTTTACGTACGAACACGCACGATTCGTTAAAACATTCGAGACAATATATATGTAATATAAAAAAAACTGATAAAATATTTTTTCTATATAGCCTGAAAATAAAATGAGATTTTAACAAAAAAAAAGCTGTCGTTGTGAATATATTGTGCACAAGTTATTCACATATAAATGTGAATTATATGGAGATGACAGTTATATATTGATTGTTCGAACGTTTTTGCGCTGAATGCAGCAATATCAAAATATTTGTGAACGTTCGTCAATTTTCTTTTTTGAAATATTTTGATGACAGACGGCTTTGATCAATTTACAGGAAAAATTAAATCGTTGCGTATTGAGATGACATACCCCGTTTTGACGCAAATAAATATGAAATTTGCCTGTAAACATGTCGAGAAATTCTAACTTTCATATGAGACTTATCTTCGAGCGCATGAGAAAGAAAGAAGACGTCTCCGTCTGTCTCTCCTCTCTCCTGCGTCCCTTTCTCCGTCGTCCTTTGTGCGCGCCTTCTTCTTCCTTTTCCGCTTCCTAACCACGCCGGTTCTCTATCGTTGTGACGTAACGCCGCAAGGTCTTACGGTATCTCCGGCAAACGGGCCCACATTACGTGAGTATCCGTATACACGCGACCCGCATGTACGTAAGTACCGGCGTAGAAGAAGATCCGCTAACCGTCGCTTCTCGTTTTCGCGCATTCTTCTCTGAAGCATAAACAACTCCGTTGACTCATTCAAAAGCGCGGTACTGCAGTTAAAGCTGTAAATCTTCTTGTTTTATGTACAAACCGTTTAATTTTTTGCACAATTCTAATTTCTAAATTAGTGATCGCCGTAATTATATACATTTCACAATTTCTATAATAATACTTTTAGAATTAAGAATATTTTATTAAAATTAATTGCGATTTTTATATTTTTTTAATAAATTTTCAAAAAAAACTAAACTGACACAATTGCTCTCTTTCTTCTTAAAATATTAAAAACAGTTTGTAACGTGTGTTTATGTATAAAAACAGTTTTTTCAAATATCATAACAGTAAAAAATATTTTTTTTATATACAACTTCGAATGAGACGCGCCGCGGTTATCCCCTTGATCAATAGCCACGCCGCCGATCGCGCGGCGAAGTTCATCGGCTGCTGTTGTTCGCAGCGATCGGCTGCCCGACAGGTGAGCGGCGCGCATGTACGCGCGTATACATATGCGAGATACAGTTAGGAGTACCGTTTTGAAAACGCAACAGCTCGCGTCCCGCGTCGGGCCCGGCGCGGAACCCTCCACGATGGGGCCTCGTGCAGGAGAGGGCCCATTTCGCCCGCGATTCCCCTACCTCTCGCATCGGACACGCTCGAGTCGCAGATCCGTTTGAAAGGGTGCGCGCGATAACGGTAGCGTGATATTCACAAAGCCACTTGGGTAAAAACCACGTTGATGAAAGGATCTTTACAAAACCGGACAGAAAATCTACTGATTAAAAAGCTACTTTGCATAAAAAGAGTTTTTATATATTGTGAATATATTTTAATTGAAAACATTAACAATGATTTTTGAAAATAAAATTTGCAAACAGATACTTTTAGCACACTTCACTTGTAACATTTATTTACTAATAAGAAAATATTTAATAAACAATAACCACTAATAATCGATCAGTATACTGATTCGGTCAGTATACCGATGTCATTGAAAGAGAAAATAAAAATAGTAGGAATTGCGCGTGGGAGAAACAAATAGGCAGTATCGCGCTTGTCTTATCGTTTATCCGATAAGAAGACGAACTATCCACCAACGAACTCAAGCTATAGTAACGCGATCGAAGGAAGGGACTACCGAAGTCACGCAGAAGTGGGCATGCGCACCATCCCTTAATCATACAAAGGCTACTTTACGCTAGTGACTCATTCATGAAGAATGTGCCGCGTAATTTAACCCTGTAACTTAGCTATCCTAACATTTGTAATTATATTAAACATAAATATGCAATGGAATAAACAAATTAATTCTAAAAGAATAGAATAAATCAAAGTGTATTATGATATAACATTGTATATATCTATATAATTTTTTTCTCTCACTTTATTTTATAACGCGCGAACACGTTATATATATACAATACATAACAATATAATAACACAATAGATTATTAAGAAAAAATTTTTTATTCTATGTATTTTATTTGTTTCTTCCTTTACTATAATATTATATTATATTAAATTGTTTGATACATTTCCAAAGTATTATTACTGATTATTTACCTACATTGCTATTAAAGATATATTCTTCTCTTCCTTCTCGTCTCGTTCTTATACCTTAGACAACAATGACTTAAGCATGAAAAACTACCCTTCCACCGCGCCATAAATATTGCGCAGGGGTGGAAGCTGGCTCGCGCCAGCTAGCGTAACCCGGGCGGGGTGGCGGTGGCGAGGGTTCTGGGGGCGAGACGTGTTCCCGGTTGCCATCTGGTGGTGGTTGGTTCAAGCAGGAGCCACTGGTGCCCCGCAAAGTGCATAGCGCCGAAACGAAACGAAGGCAGGAAGGAAGGTTTAAGCCCGGGACGAGAGGACTTGACGGAGCTCCATCCCTCAGAACAAATTCTCGGGAGCGCACGGAGTCACCCATCGTGCGCGCGTGTGCGACAAGCGTAACGTGCCTTCGTTCGCGACAAGAGCTGCAAGCCTTCCATCATCAGCGAGCACGGCGGGTGACGACGTGAACCACGAGGCGGTAAAACCAACTCCGAACCCGTGTTTCCTCGAAGGGACCTCCGAGAATATTCGGCTACACCATCTCGTCTCTTCTGCCATCAGCATCTGTGATTTTAACATCAAGACTCGAACGTTTTATTATTGAACATCGACAAGCGCTCCAAGTTGTCAGGAGGCAACCTTTGTTGATCGTTACCAGGGATTATCGCGTTTTGTCGACCGGACAGTCATAGACAACGTCGATGGTACCCGGACGCGATGCACGACGAGCGATTCACGGTGTTTTTGACAGTGTGGTGATCAGTCGAAAATGTCAGTGATCGACGAAATCGACGATTAACATAACGGCGATCGTAGACAAGAAAACATCACAATAGTCGTGCTCAAAGGGGTAGCATTCCGTCGCGAGTGCCCGAGTACCTTGTGGCGTGCGAGGTTGGTGGTCGGTGACGCAATATCGACCGTAGCTGCCTGATTAATCGTCGAAGGTCGCAAGCGCCGCCTCGCAACGTTGTCCTTCGCTGAATCCGATTGGCGATCCGGTGTTCTCTAGCCGATGATCTCCACGAAGGACGAGCCGATGACCGACGATCACAGTGCTCGGACATGCGTTCTCGAACGATACCTGCGAATGTGCCGATCGCGCGAAATTATGGGTCCTTTTTCGTCAAAGCCCTTGGTTTTCTCTATCTACCTGTGATGATATAGATTAAAAACGATCTTGCGAAGACAAATTTTACACGCATCTACAATCGTAATCTGGCGACGAAGGCAGTTCGTGAATAAAAGTGGAAGGAGAGAACGAGTTTATTTTTTTTTTTTTAACACCGCCCGTGTCGCAATAGAAACCGATCGCACATATGATGTGCTTCATCGAGGTGCAATATAGTTAAAAACGATTGCGTTACAATCGTCATATCGTTAAGAAATCGACTTCTGCGCGAATTAAAATTTATTACACTTACAAACAGCCGGTCATCGTCGATCGTTCAGAACAGACCGTTCGTTCGTTCGAGTTTCTCGTGTGTTTCGACGAATACTTCTTTATCCAGTCGGTCGAACAGATCGAATTCGCGCCGGGTCTAAGGACTTCGACCGCCACGCTCCCTCTCTGTTTCAAAGCTGCGCGTGAGGAAAACGCGTGGTTGAATCGAAGCGACCCTCTTCCGAACGAGACCCACTGACCTATCGACTCGGCGACGGGCTGCCACTCGAGACCGCCCAACTACCCCTGTTTCACACTTTCCTTCTTGATGTTTGTTGTCATTGCGTTCTTAATCAAATCCACAGCTCGATCTCTTCTGCTTTCGAATACATAAAAAATCACTCGCTTTATTTACGATCGTGTACGAACGTGACGTTTTCTCAAAGAGGGATCGATTGCGAGATATCTCAAGAGTGATACCAATTGATCTTCTAAACATCTTCGAAACATTCGTCGTCGCTCTGAAACTGAGATTCGAGCCAATTGAATCCCGCGATGATGAAACAAAACCAGCGTTCCGCATTCACAGAAAAGTCAATTGACCAGGAGTACGTCACGATCGTGATCAAAGACACGTGTTCGATAGAAGCGTGACGCATTATCATTCTTCACTTATGTTTACGGTCGTGACACGAAGTGGAAAACGGCAATCAAACACGAGCGATAACCAAAGAGAAACAAAAAAAAGTGTCAAATCGAAGAAAGATTTTAAAAGACGTTTAATTATTCCCGAAAGAAAATGCTTTAACAGGTTTAAGTAAACATATAAACACTAAACAATTTTAAAAAAACACGTGTGTATTTACACATGTTGTGTATAATGGGATAGAAATCGAAAGCAAATACTCAAGTAATCTCGAAGTTGACTGGTCCGAACAATTCATTCATCTCGTTGCTGGTCTTCGAACAACACAACAACGACACTGTCTTTGACAGTTATCAAATATAAAAATGCCATAGTCTGAATTGAAGTAACTTTGCTGGAGGCAAAAACATTTTGCTGAAAAAAAACATGGCCGAAAGCGCAGAAAGCCCGGGCACCGTGCACGTTGCCAACAGTCCGCAGCAACAGCAGCAGCAACAGCAGCAGCAGCAACAACAACAACAACAACAACAGCAGCAGCAGCAGCAAACGCAACCGCAACAACCACAGCAACAACAAACACAACAACCTCCGGATATAAGCAGCTCGCAGCTGACGTCTCCGCCTATCACAGGAACAGGTATAAGAGTGAATGAAGAGAATCTCTTTCACAAGTCTTGATTTTTATCAGCAGTTCAGGTTTGATTCGTCTGCGAATTATAGAAGATTGAAAACTTAAACAATTTTTTATTCACCCAAAATTGGACAATTTTAACCTTCGTGGACAGACTTACAAAATGACGACTAGTTGGACAGATTAAGTCTGTGAGACTCTACGCAAGTTTAAATTCAAAGATGTTTATAAAAAATCAATTTTTTCAATTTGTTTTTTTTAATCGGAAGTTTGAGCGATTCTGCGTCGATAAAAAAAGACCAAATCGGAAAAATCTTTAATAATTTCAAAAGCGTTTAAAAAAACTCGTTTACTAGACATGTCGATGCGTAATTTTTGAGTGGGTCTGAAAAACTCATGTCTGTCCGTGAAGAGTTAATTATTTTAAAAGCAAGAACAAGAAGCACTGAAAACCTCGAAAGCTGAAAATCTTTTTGATATTTTCTACGTATTATTTATTCGTTTTCATTATTTTTTCCTTTTGATTTCATTTATTTTTATTTATCGTTAAATACTCGAAGGATTATCTATAATTTATATATACACATAAAGAGCTCGGAGAGAAATTGCGGAGAATGATTATCTGCGTCAGAGGCAAAAGGCAACACACAGATGACCGCGGACAAACAAACGATAACAATTTGATTATTTTATCAAAGTGCCGTGGCCGGCCGCGGGTCCACGATCTCGCTCGCGTAACCACGTAATCGCGTTGGCGTAACGCCGCTGCCAGGCTATTACTCCGCTGCGAGCATGCGAATCGCGCGGCGAGACGAAGCGGCTCGCGATGCTGCTCGCCGATACTCGACGGGTCCCGTGGGTGACGAGGGACGGCGTGGCGCGGCACGGCGACGACGACGGAGAAAGGGGTAAAGCCGCGCAACGGGCGAGAAAAGGAGAGAGCGTGGAGTCGCGTTAGCGGATCTGTCGGTCGAGTAACGGAACGCCGGCGAGTACCGCTAGCACCGGCTCTGACGCGGTTACCGGACACCGTTACTTCGTCGATGCACGAGTAGTCCCCACGTGTCTGCCTCTTTCTTTCTCTCTCTCTTTCTCTCGCTCCTCATCCTTGTTGTGCTCACAAGAGCGCCTTCACGGCGCGGGAAGAGAGACCGGCATCTGTTCGATGAGCACGAATATATACACGAAGATCGAAGAAGTGGGCCGGTGAGAAAATTCGTAATGCTTTAAATGCAACAAGACGCCAAAAACGCGCTGTTCCTATTTTAACGTTGCTTGACATTTAACCCTGTTTTTTTTCTTTGACGTACAAAATTTGGATATGAATTGAAATACGGGATATAGAACAAATAAAAACCTTTGTTTGCGTCTGACCCGAGATGGAATTTCTTATGAAAGTGGAATTGCACATGTTTGAAAATCAAAATAACACGCAGTTATTGCATTTTGAAAATGTTTTATAAATTTTCGCTGATCCTATAGCGAGACGAGCGAAAAATATAGTTTCCAGTTTCTAGACCGTTATTGCACGAAAAATTTTTTTCCTCTATATTTCGGCGAAAAAATATGAATTTTTATATTGTTTTTATACTGTTATTGTTTTCTATATTTCATTATTAAACACATTATAAATAGATGTATTGTTAAAGCTTTAAAAGGTATTGCAACTAAATTACTGAATTAATTAGCATGTTTATATAAAGGAAAATAATTTCCCGAATATAATCATCTGAAATTGTAAAAGGAGAACGTATATTTTGTATGTGAAATTATATTTAAAATTCACGTATGTGTGTGTGTTAAACACGCGAGTGATTTAATGTAGACAAAATTTCTATCTGTCATATATCTGAATATTGACATTAACATCTTCCTCAAGACATTTGAGAGTAGAATTTATGACATTTACCGCTACGTTTTATATCGGAAGATCGCTGCTCGCAGGATGTCGGGATAAATAAATGATCGTCCGCGGGGTTAATATAATATAACGGATAACAACACGTATACGTTACTATATAACGTTACACCAATAATCGTCGGTCTACAGGCCTTTACGTGACGCACTAGTACGTCAATAGCCGACGACACATTGATTTTGTGTGACGTAACTGTACGTCAATAGTCGGCAACGCATAGATTTTACGTGGCGCAAAGATAGTTCCGCCAACGCCAATTTAGTGATACAAACTTTTTTTATCCCTTTTCTCTTCTTTCTCCATCTACATTCCGTCCGTCGTTATAAATCTAAAAGAGGAAAGAACAGTCAGTTGAACTAAGCGCAGTTAGTCAACTGACGTTGTTGAATCCGGCCAATAATAGCGTGTCAATACGCTCAGGAAGCACAACCGCATGTAATTATTATTTGTCCGACAAGTATCTAACTATTGAGACGCAAAGAAAATTACCGTGTATGCATCTATAATCAGTAATTAAAATTCACGTCAAATGTAAGCAGGCCTGCGCGCCGTCCGGCTGTACAACAGACGTCATTAATCGAGATCTGTGATCGCTTTTTAAGATGTTCAGGCGATGAAAGCTCGTCATCGCGGGGTGTTCGCCGTGTGTCGATTGTATATGAAAAACAAGTTGCACCGGTAGAGGCGTGAATACCGGTTATCCGGCGAGAGCAATGTTTCCCGACAGTCGCAGCGATTATTACGACACGAGATTCGCGCGCGTTGAACACGCCGTTTTGATCGTCGCATCGCGCGCGCAAGTCGTATAAAATTGCGCGCGCGTAACGGAAAGGCAGACGAGCCCGCAAGAGGAAAACGTGGATCGCGTGCACTCGTCCCGCGGGGTCTAGAGGTTAGGAGGTCAGGCTTCTTGTCGTTTTACCGTTCGTGTCCGGGAGAGCTCCCCGGTGCATTCCCCGACGGTATTACTATAGTCGTTATTATTATTGTTCGCCTCGACTTGCGCGCATCAACCAACTCCGTTAACATAACTGATTACGAGAACGATGAAATTTAAATCTGCGACAAGTGGGTACTATTGCGCGCATTGTTTTTCTGAGAACTTGAGTTTTTTTTCATATATATATACATATATATATATATATATAACGCAGTAGAGAAGAAGTTGCAAATAAACTTTCTAATTTATTTTAGAAAGAATTGCATTTTTCGCGCAACAGCAGTTTTCAATTTTCGATAGCAATTCTTTTTCGTCTGATAAATGATTGAAATATCCTCAGTCGTATTTATATATAAATTATAACGTAGTAAAGTTTGAACACGTGCTGTGATATCAAAGAGTTTGTTTTAATTGGAGAGACAGCCACGTGTGTCAATTTGGCAAGCCGGTCGCACAAGATTTGCGCCGGTAACGAGCTTAGCGCGAGCTTTATGCAGTGATAGTATGTCCGACAGCGAAGCCCCGCATTGCGCAAATCGCCTGCGACCATGGCATGTCTTGGCCTCTTTATCCGCGCAAAACCAGTGTTAGGGTCATGTTTTAAGATAAGTTCGTGCATGAGTGTGTGAAAGATGTATTTTTTGTTTTTTATTATTAGTTTATTCTAAATTTACAGCTAAAATAGTTTGCCAGAAGTTCCAAGAGACATTTAAACTTCCCTGCTTACCAAAACTATACAAAAATAAAATCCTATGATATTTATTTTAGTTTTATTTTAAAATTTTATTTTTTAACTTTCTTAAGAATCTATAAAAAATCTAAATTACTAAGAGAGATTATTTTTTATTTTTGATAATTATATAAAATGGAAACGAACTATATATATTCGAAAATATATCGAGTAGAAAGAAACAACATTATTTTAACAAAAATATTTTTCTCTATTGTTTAATCACTTTTATTCTTTGTTTAATAAAACATTTTCCAAAAATCTTTAATTCAAATCCAGCTCGCTTTTAAACATCTCAAAAGAAAACTTTGTCATTACATGGCCAGAAAACTTTCTTCGAAGTTTTGAAATTCAAATTCAACTCGTTTTGACATATTTAAAAAAAAAAACTCATTATGTGGTCAGAGGCCAGGAAACTTCACCTCCACGAGGTCGCGAGCACGTGCTTCGCCGCGCGTTCACAGTCATCTCCGTATCCTAAGTCATAGGTCGCGCCGGTCGCGCGTCCACTTCTACGCTTGTCCGTTTTCTTTCTCTGACGACGTATACGAAGGCGATCCCCCTTCCCTCCGTACGCGCGCGCGTGACGTGGCGTGGACGGCAGTAGGCCAGAAGGTCAATGACCGGCAGCCTTGCAAGGCCGGTCGGTCTCGGCGCGATTCAGCTCGCAGCGCTCGGCGGACCAACCGAGCACTCGATCACTTCGCCAGTAGTATCGACCGCGCTGCGTTCAGCGATTTATCACCAACGTCCGTTCTTACCGACGCAATGGCGGACTCATGAGAAATCTACTGCGAGATATGGTCGCCAGAAGAAAACTTGTCGAATGACGAACAAACTTAAAAAATGTAAATATCAGACTTACAGTAAAATTGATAAAATATTTTTATATATTTTTATATATTTTTAGAAACTTTTGTGTGATATTTCCTCTCTTGAAAAAGGCATATAAAATATACAAACATAGTGAAGTTTGAATATTTCGAAAATGACCTGTTGTCGAACATATGATTTTGACAGTTCAAGAATACACGTGTACATAAAAATAAAACAAGCGCGCGCGTCTCAGAAAAAATGCAGTCAATGAAAAACTTATACTATAAAAATAAAATAAAATACTAAAGAGTCGATTGCAAAAATGTTCTCGCTATTGTTTTGAATTTAGAATAATTTTTTAAAATAAAGTGACACTTATTCGAAAAAGGAACCTTTAGAAAATAAAGTCGCGCGTCATATATAGCGCTGCGCTTATTATACGGGTAGAGAGAAAAAAAAAAAGAAATCCCAGAATGTGATTACCTTTTATTCGCGCGGACGAACATGGACCTCGGCAGAGAGAAACGGAATGCAGAAACGAACAGACGAATACGTTCTCGCTCACCGACTCGCGCGAGTGCGTCGAATCGGAACGACGCACCGCCGGTTGCGAGACGGAACTTCCGATTGCGACAGCTACTTGCCGACAACGATCGTTCTTCACGAGAGACAAGACAGCGTTGTTGCACTTATCCTCGTGGTTCTGCCTCGCGAAACCGCGCGACAATTTCCGATGACGAGATCCTTGACGCGACAACAATCTCTATTTCAATTATTTCATTAATTAAAATGAACATCGAAATATAAAAAAAAAAACAAATATAAATTTCATTATATCAATCAATACTCTGTAAATTTTGTGTAAAGTTCTTATTTTTCAGTTTGCACGAATTGTTGTTTTCAATTTAGATCTGTCGTTGTGTAGATCGTGTTCAAATTATTCGGGATTAATCGGCGGTATTCGTCCGTGTTCGTCGATAATGTCGTGCGCGCGAAATATTTTGCAGCATATTCGGCGTAGTGCACAATATTACGGTCACACGACTTCGTGTTATCTGATAAATTTTTAGTGATATTTGTCGTCGGCTGATTCGCTTGATCAACAAATCGAGTCTCACACGTTCGGCACTCGTGTCACTTTTAGGTTGCCTAAAAGTTCGATAACATTCGTGTACTTATAGAATGAAGAAAACTTATATACAGAAATGTAAAAACTACGCCGCGGTTATAAGACAGGAGTTAGAAGGAGATTTACATTACAATATAAAATCTTTACCTGAAATACGAGTGTTTAGGTAAACAATGCACGGACATTTTTTAACTGTTACTGACGTGTGTATTTCTCTATGTTTCAGGTAAGACGATAACTACTTCCATTACACATGCGAGCCACGTACGTAGCGACCATCTTGCGGTGAGTACGTTCACACATTACATGCAAACGGGGCGTCAAAAGAGAGATAGAAAACTCTTCGAAGTATCAAATAATATTTGTACGTATTCTGATAACTTGCGTATTTAATAATCTACGAAATTAGTATTAGATCGAGAAGTTAATTGTAAAATATTAACCGTACGAAAAAAGAGTATATGATAAGATATAGATTAATTTACATATTTTTTATGATTAGCAAATGCATGTGTACACAGAGTACGTCGTAAGACAGGTGAGAACTTTTTTATAATTATCGGAAATTCATGTATTATCGACAAACGAGTTCGCTACGCGATTTACGTGTGTAGTTAGTTAGAAGTTCTCGTAAAATACGAGAGCACATTATTATGCGGCTCGGAAGGGGTTAAGCAACGTGTTACGGCAGGAAAGATACGTGTCCAAGGCATAATGTATATACATACATATACACGGTGTCGAGGAGAGCACACCCGCCGGCTTAGCCGGCGGCGTTTGAAAATAGATCAGGGAACGATAAAGTACAGCCGTGTCGGTGAGCTATCGAGGTGGTTTGCGCAATAATCGCAGATAGATTTATGCTAGATGGGATCGTTGTGAAAACGATCAACTCGCGCGCGGATCGCGCGACGGGGTGAAATGTACGTTGGCAGAATAATCGGCTGCCCGGATCGCGCCGATCATTCGAGGTATCAGCTCGACATTGAGTGGTCTAGTCACTTTCTATATACGCATGTTGGTGCGCGCGCGATCATTTTTTTAATAGCGCGCGATGACGTGGGATTTAATAAAATACGTTCTCAAAACATCACGTACCTATACTTAAACTGTAGGAATTTATATTTTGTTTTGCTTTCTTCCTTTTTTTTTTTTTTTTTATACGTATGATGGAATCTTTCTGAATAGTCTACTTAGTTTCGAGAAAAATACTTTGCAAAAATGTAAAACAAAGAGAATGATGGTTTTATGTTTTATTTCGAAAAACAATAACGGCTAGCGCGAGATTTTTAACACAGTTGTTGATGCGTGAATACTCAAATTTATTTCGCGAAAGAATCAAGCGTCTATTTATGAATATTTTATGAAATAAATTTAGTTACTCACACACTCGCAAATAACAACAGTAAGTAAGGCTCTCATGGGCTATTAAATCTTTTTTTTTTGTTTAAAAAAAACAGTACATTATTTGAAATTATTTTTTATTTTTTATTTTCTTAAGAGATAAATTGTTTTATGTATATGTAAAAATGACGGTTACCAGAATAACGTCACTCGGCACAAATGCTTTACGAGTAAAAGAGTTAATTACAGAGAGGGCAAAAATCATTATAATTCTCAAGTCGTGCCTCGATTATCGCACACGAGAGAACCCGCCTATTTTTTCTTTCGCCTTTTTTTGCGCGCGCGAGTTGCGCAATTTGCGAGAGAGCAAGAGGGAGAGTCGAACTGACGAAAATGGATCTGAGAGTGGATTATGGCCGGGCCCAGGACCTCTGGCCCGGGCCCGGAAATGATTCTGGCGCCGCGGGCGGGGAAAGCGCGCCTAGACTTTGACAGACGTTTCTCTCCCTCCGCTCTCGCGCCTTCTTCGCAAGCCGGATTCGCACTATCGAGATAGCCACCAGCTAAGCCCCGGGTGTGCATCGACAGCATAATGAAGGGCGATTGAAATGTCGCGTAACCTGTAACGGAATATTTATTGCTGCTTGCACAGCGGCGCGCCGTTTATCGATGCTGTTTCGTGCCAGGTAAACCGAACCGCGCCGAGAGAGCTGCAGTAAATCTACAGATCGGTCGTTTGTAAGTTTCTGTTTTTTTTTTTCTTACGTACGCGAGCTTATCAAATAATTCACCGTAATACGTACGGAAGTATTTTTTTATAAGTTATAATTTATGAAACAACATTTACATCGGAGAACGTTGGTTCTGTAACGTATTTCTTTTTAATTTTGTGACAAGTAAATAAGTTCATAAATATCTTTTTTAAGACTACTGCAGACTTTGTAAAATTGTAAATTTATAATCTTACGAGCCTTTGACATGGCACTAATGATTCTTTAGATCACTCGAATCCTCTTTTGATTCCGCCTCAATCGCGGAACACGAAGGGAGATCATCGAGATAAAATTTCGCACGCGTGTATCGCGAATTCGTCGTCGACGTTTTAGCAGTTGAGAGCGGCACTCAAGAAACGAAAGAGAGAGAAGAGCGAGAGAAAGACCCAGATTTCATTTTCGTTGATGAGCTTGGCATCGGTCCAGCTCGCCTAAATATACACCCCTTCTTATCCGTCTTTCTCTCCGCCACCTTCGCCTTCTCATTTTCGTCGGTAAAACGAATCATTCCCGGTTGGCGAGACCAGCGGGAAAGTCTGACAGCGTTGTCGCTGAGAAGTATCCTAATAAGACTTAATAGCCTCAGTAATATAAATTAACATAAATTCAGCATTTCTCTGAATTTGCGTTCTATTTTTTTTTTAACTTATATACGAAAACTTAACGGTATAAGGTGCGAGCAGTAGATTTTGACTCGGATGGCTGCCGGAACAAACTTTGTGCGTAAATATTAATATTAACGTACAATCTCTATTATATTTCGAGTCTTACTGACTGAAAATAATTTAACAAGAAAAAGAGAAGAGACGAAGGATTGTAAAATTCTTCGAAATTTAAATAGAGACAGAAACTCGCATCCAAAGAAATACAAAACAAAAAATAGAAAAGTGGCAGTGTCGCAAAATCGTCAGTCAGCGATTTCACCCATGTGGCGAATGCAAAAACCGTATGAAAAAAAAAAAAAAAAGAAAAAACCGACGAGAGGAATCGATATGCCGAATTCACATTTCGCTGCCGAATAGCGGGTGGGTCGGTTCGTTCGTGCAACGGTATTCGAGAGGGACCGCTTGTCAGGCTTGTCTGGTTGTCGTAACGTAATTTATGACGAAGTCCGCCTGGAAATTTCACCTTACAAGTCGCTCCACGCGCGAACACGGTTACAAACGCTGCGGGTCCCGCCGAAAGAGCGCAATGAACCCGAATGAGAAAGCCGCGACTACAACTGTGCAACCGTGCACGCCGATTTCAAGCCGGTTACGCGTTACACGACGAGCGTTTCGCCGGCGCGAATCGCTTACCAAAGAAAACGACACCGGAGGCTTTCGACCTTGGAGTAATATCGCGCGCGAGTCCGACGCGGCGACGGCTTTTTCAACGAGCATGGTTACTGCGCTCCAATAATTCGCGAGCAGACGCGGAAAATATATCTCGCGGCTCGCGCGCGAAACGGGTTCCTGCGATTAAACGATTATTACTCCTCTGTAGGCTCGATCGCAAAAGCTTGCCTCAAAACGGAGTAATTTCATGGAGAACATATGAAAATTACTTTGAGAGGCAGTTTCAAGCGAATATTTGCGTAGCTGCATAATTTACTGAAGAGATTAGCGTTTTACCACAATCTTTTACTTTTCGCATAAATATATAAAGAAATTAATTAAAATACGTCTCCCACATGTATATTTCTCCCGTCACTTTACTTTCTAGCATGAAATATTAACTTTCTTTAATATAAAATGTTTTTAGAGTAGATTTTTTTTATTTAGACATATATTTTATATTAATCTCATATTTTGTAATATCTTTCTTTTGAAAATAATTTTTCTTCGGGAAGAACTCGCTCTGAGATCGAATCTATCGCTAACTAATGTAGTTAGATCAACACGAATAATAAGAGAAAGAGAGAAGAATCGTAAACACTATCAAGAGACTCGGTCTCTCGATGTGGAAAGTTTCCTTCGACTCTATTCCAGCGGCATCGCGTCGCAAATTCGCGGCACTTTCACGGCGCGCGATTGCACCATCGCGACGCGGTGATTCCGCGGCTCGTTTTCGGTGGCGGCGGCGGCGGCGGCGGCGGCGGTTTACAACGAATGGAATGACAATGGCGTCGCAAAGTTATCGCAATATAACCGTCCACCGGCCGGCGCCTTGTTTGTTCGTTCGCACGCTCTCGCGGGTGGGTGACGCGTTTGTAACGGTACATCCCTGCGCGCTTTCAGCGTGGTCTACCAACCTACTGTGCCTACCTTTATCTGCCTACCTACTTACCTACCTACATACCTATACACATCCTTCGCTCTTGCCGGAGCCTAGGCCCGCATCGATCGCGCCTATATGTATAACGCCGCACATGCCTATCGATCGCGCGCGCTCTGCTCCGACTCTTCGCTCTGCCTCGCCTTCTTCCCTTCTAGTGCACGGCGAAAAGGCGAAACGAAAAAAGTCCACCCCCGCCCCCGATATCGCGATGAGGAAACTCGGGGAAAAGAGATATATATCTCACACACCACCCCTCCGCATGTAACGTTGCGACGCCGCTCGTATTATGTTTACACCGCAACGACACCGGGGGTTGCTACCCCTGAAGCGCAACGTAATATCTAGGCTGCTCACGACGGAGAGTGCAAGTTATTATCGACACGCTGAAAGTTGACAGAGTAGCCGCGGTCGCCTTTTCCCCGAGTTTGTTCGCGATATTTCAGACGTTTAATTCGAGACGAGAATGTTTCGTTGGTATATAATTGTTTAGATGAAACGGAATCTTTTATATTCTTGATTCTAGGTGAAAAAATATTTCTCTATATATGCGACGGATGATTATGGACGTTTCTGGGAATTTAATAAGAGCGTCTCGCGCTCTCTGTCCCCGGACTTAACCGCGTCAATTGAAGAGGGCAAATGGTTGAAGGAGGTATGACACGTTCCCGTAAAAATTGAATCGTTCCCGTAAATAAATGATTATTTGTGTGCCATACACATAGCTATTTATATCGACACACACATACACATATTTTGTCACAATTAGCTCATACAATTTTTAAAAAGCGTAGATAATTCTAAAAGGTCAAATATATATGATACGATTTTTCTCTCTTTCCGCTGCTTTACCCTAGTTTTACCCTCTAATGATGAAACTCTCTTTTTCTCTTTCTCTCTCTCACTCTCTCTCTCCCTCTCTATACAGCGATATTCACATTTGAGAATTAACCTTAATTTTGTATTAATATTTACTAATCGTGAATAATTGCACGTAATTTATCATTTTTATACCGCACCGCGTTGTATTTAACATTCACATGGCTGAGAAATAAACACATTTCGAAGAAAATTAATACGCATCGAAAAAAAAAAAAAACGAATTGTGAGAACACGTAATAACTCGCTTCTGAAATGCTGCTGAAATTCCCAATTTCGACTTTGACTCGAAACCGCAATGTCCTCGACCGTTCGATTCATCGCGCTTTTGTGTCCGGCTCGAAGCCGCATGGGTCATTGACAGTGGATGCGCGTAAATAACTGTAATTTGTCGTTTCCATCGCAGAGAGACGAGATAAACCGGTAGACGGTTACGTCACAGTCTTCCACCAAACCCTGCGCGATTCCACGTCTGTACGATCGGTAAGAAACTCGCAATAGCATCGCTTTCTGCGTAACGGCGCATCGCGATATTATGTCATTCTTCGCGCTATACATTTCGCTATAGATATTTCTTTTATTTTTGTAAAACACGCGGCGCATGTAATATACATTTCATGTTACTCGCTTGCAAAACTTAACGTTCCGGATTAGAATAATCCAAATGCCGTAATGAGCATAATATGATCGTAACAAATGTAATAAATAACACGACATTTTATGTTAATGAGTTGTAAAGTCACATGTTGTAATTTTTGTCGCGTAATGAGCGTAGCAAAAACAAAAGAGGCATTAAACTGTAAATGAGTTGTGGTAAAAATGAAATGAGTGCGCAAATCTCTCTAATATTTCACAAATGTGCGCGCGATTTTCAGCGCCTTAAACATATCTCTTTATTTAAATAATAATTTCTCGTTAATTTTATTTTAGATGCATATGATAGCGAGTGTATTTCTGTGTATTTCGCAATAAACGATCACTTGGAAAATCGAGCGATCTAAAATTCGACCAATCAATCGAGTTTTCCGCTCGCATCGATCCAACGCCGGGTGCTCTAGAGATCTTTTTTTTATATCAGAGTTTAAGAATTCCGGTTCAGTTTTTTCACGGTCAGATAATGGGAAACCCTCTTCCCGTTCGGCTGATCGATCCGATCGCGCTCGCGTCTTCCCACGTACCTGCGAAGAATCCGTCATCTGGAATAATGCGCGAAACGACAATGAGCTCGAGTGGGAGGGAGTGAACGACCTAACGGTGCGATATCGAGTGTCGGATGCTTTTGTATGGTCATTGGGAAAAGGTTTGTACATATATAGTATATCTCGATTCGGGAGAGAAACGGTTGCGCCGGAAACGCCGCTTTGATTATGCAAATGTCGATTTTCAGTCTACTTTGTGACATTTGTGAAAGAAAACCGTTACGATTATTGAAACACAGATAATCATAAAAAAACCATAAAAACAAGTATAGACGCATAGTGTGAAATCGAGAATGTAGAATTTGTTGCGATTATAGTTTTTCAGATTAAGTGATAGTGCAATAGCTGGACAGAAAAATTATTAAGAATGTAGAAATTTTCTTGTAAAAAGGTCAATAAAAACAGTGATTACAATTTATTTACAGTGCGCCGCAGCGATCGTTAAATTTCTTTCACTCGTTACAAGCTGTATTGTTAATTCATATCTCGAAAAACATCTCGCGGATATATTCGTGATCTCTCGTTTTTTCTTCCTTTCTCAGCATATTATGTGACATATTATTTCAGAGATATTTTTGTCAGAATTTTTTTGTTAAAAAAACTGATATCTCTGGTACAAATAAGAGATCGTTTCTACAGATCGGTGAAATTTTTCTCTGCTCACTTTTCCTTTCTAAATATTATATATTTCTATTTGCTTGCAATTCAATTTATTTAATTCTGTAAAAACTACATTAATTTTATTATTAATATTATTCAATTTCAAATTTTTCTTCTACTTTCATGGAAAATTACAAAATAATTTCTAACATTATTTTTGACGATTTCACTTACAAACAATTTTTGTCATATTATAACAGACAGTTTAAGGTAAAAGATTCAGTATTTAAAAAGCGATAAAATGTGCTCTCAGGAAAACTTACGATTTTCCTTGGCAGAACAGATGAGAAAGTACAATAAATTAAGATTATTTATAAATAAAAAATAGACTTAATAAAGAACTTACTTAGATAGGTTTATATTAATATTACATACAATAATCTTTGCAGTAACTCAACATTATCACGCGTTGTTTCTATCTACGATCCAATCTCGTCAACGGCTGTGAATTCTGTTCCCACAGACCGTTCAAACGTTACTTGCAATTTTCGAAAAATGTTTTCCAATACATTTCTGTTTTTTTTTTCTTTTAACTTGTCAGTACAGAAGTCGATTTCTAAAAAGTTTATTTGAAAAACTGCTCGCGATAACAAGATCTTGATAAATACGAAGTACAATATTGTCTCGCAGAATGTCATATACATGTTACATATCAATATATATTATACTACGTAACATTTCAAGACTTTCGTTACAAACTATTGTTGCAGTTAAATTCTACAGACAAGCCGATCTTTCTTTACAGTACGAAAAAATAATGTCTAAATTGAAAGAATAACAAAAATTCGAATTTAAATATCGGACCGCTAGGTGCACGACCTTCACTCGTATAAATCACCGACAGCCTTCTTGAAATTCTCATCAGCGTTCGGTTCCCGATAGCCCGGACGTTAATTCGGACCGCGTTGCTCCATCTACGGGGTTCGGGTTCATGATTAGCCTTAACGGTGGACGACGATGTCTTTCCGTTAAACGAGTAACGCCTGCCTTGTCGTGACTACGACGACGGCATCCCTGCCGATCGATCGCTACCGGGGATCGATCGTAGCGCGGCGAGTGCGTGCGCCATTCTCTAACCGGCCCCGCTGCTCGTAGACAGAAAGTAAACGCTTTTAACCCCCTTCCTTCGCGCTACCACCCTTTTGTTGCACATATGTGTTACATTTACGAAGGGATCGTTATGTGAAATAAGTCTTTATTATATTTATTAGCACGCCGCGCAAGAGCTGATGACATAATCGGGATAACGCCGAGTAAAAAAGTGCGCGCCTCAAACGAGAGCTTACTAATAAGTTTGAAGAGAGTTTTCAATCACGCGCGATTGTTTTGACGCTCGAAAAGATTGATACGAGTCACTTACATATTATTTCTTCAAGTGTCTTATTAAAATTTAAGATTCTGTAAGATTCGGCGAGTGAATCGGTGAACATATGTGAATCTAACGCGCGAATAGTAACGTCATAAATGTCGTTCACATTTGAAGGATTGAGAAGTCATCGCGATCGAAAATAGTATCGGGAATGTATTTGAAACGGCCTCTATGTATCGGAATATCTGCAATTCCGCTAAATATAACTCTTTTCACGTGCAATAACGTTGCAACGTTGTGCGATGCGGCGCGCGCGGAACTTCTCAAGCTGAAACTGCCACAAAAGCTCAGAGTTTTGTTGCGAAAGCGCGTCCTATCGCAGAAAGAGCCACCCTTTGTAATCAGGATCATTAACATCGAAGGGCTATGTAATACCTTGCGATCGGTTAGCGTCCGTGCGGAAGTCTCCGGAAAGTATCGGAGGGTAGCACATACACCGCGGCTCGACCTACCCCAACGTGATCCTGTTTACAGCAACCCCTGTCACCCTTTTCCTCTCGCATCTCCTCGGTCGCGACTTATCTAAAAGCCTTCCGTCCGCCGATTCTCACCCTGCCGCCCCATTCTTCCCTCCCGCCGTCGTCGTCGGAGTTTCCTTACTCACGACGCGCCTTCTCTCCTTTTCCACTTCCCTTACAGTCCCTCCGCGTCCCTTTTACCCTCCACGCGATCTGACTCCCACTTGGGTGCTCTGCGCGCCGCAGGCCCTCCTCGCCATCGCGTTCGCGCTTTCTTCGTCCCTCTCCTTTCGACCGGCGCGCAAATGCGAAAGTCAGACAAAGAGGCACCGACATCGAGAGAGGGAGCGGAAGATGGAGCGAGAGGGCAAACGGTGGGGCTGGCTCTCTTCGGTCTTGCGCGACGCGCACCAGTCAACTCAGAGCCACGGTCGTGCGACAGCCACGGTGTCCGTTAAAGGGATATTGTTTCGTCAGTGGACACCAAGTCGCGACTACTTCCTTCAAGTGTCTCGCGCTGTATCTTTCCCGGTGTCTCCCCCTGGTCCCTTTCCCCGCGCGGGCACCGTGCGCTCGGCCGTGCCCCACGTTTTTCAACGTGGACCCGCGGAGTGACCCCCCCGCGGCGTGTTCTTCGACATAGCGGAGTGTGACCGGCGTTCTCGCGTAACGTGCTCGCCAGACACCGGACTATACGCTAATTACTCAGGAAAGAGAGAGAGAGTGCGCTCCTCGGATTACGATCTCCACTCTGCGCATCGTCGAAGATCGCCGCGGCCCACCAGAGGACCGATGGCACGCGGTGAATCGGGGCCCGTTCTCGCGGTTGCTCGGCCCGCGTGCGGTCCTCGCGCGCGGATAGTCGGGATGCGGAGGGGCTGCTCGTGACTGTCCGCGCGAGTGTGTCAGTCGACGCCCCGCGAACGGACTGCACGTAATAAGAGTCTCCAAGTGCCGGAGAACGTGATCGTCAACGTCGTCGTCGTCGTCGACGACGACTCCGTCTTCATTTACTGCGTGGTGGGCATCGTGGTCGTCGGTGCGACGAGAGGGAAAAAGAGGAGTATCGACGTTTTCTCGTGCTGGCGCCGGGGTGTCACCCCTGCGCGCGGAGGGACCGCAACGACCGGCCCGCACGGCCAGCGCGTCAGTGAAAGTGAGTGATGCGAGCGCGTCCGCCGATGTGGAGGAGGGGGAGGCGTGAGTGTGCGACCACGGGGCGAGCAAGTGTCACCGCGACTTTTACGGGGTTGTTCTTATTCTTTTATGATATCGCCTGGCTCTCCCGAGGATTGCTGCGACATTACAGAATTGTTCGGGGTTCGACGAACGGACTGGTGGGTTGCCAAAATAAAGAGATGTGAAAATTCTTCTAGGCTCGTTTTCGAAGTCGCGCTTTCTCTAAGTTCTCTTGGAGAGATAAGATGTCTCCTGAGAGGAGAACGTTACCGACGTGTCAGATAGCGATATAAATGTCGATCTTTTGAGGGAAGGTACGGGAATGCATTAGCTTTCTGGTCAATGAAAACCACATCAAAGATTGCTCATGTTCTCACGAAACAACCTTGCGTCAATATTAAATAATCATCGTTGGGAATCGTTTAGAAATTTCAATTTTCTTCAGTTTTTATTTTTATTGTTCTCTATGTGTGTGACATGAGAAAGTCAATTTCGTTTCCCTATTATTATTTAAATCAATTCACTGAATTATTTTTCTATTTGCGACTCTACGAATATATAGGACAACACGTTCATATTTTTGTATTCTACTTTTATCATATAGATTTTTATTGATTGTTTTGTTTTGCAAGATGTTATATAATGTTTGCTATAAAAAACGTTATTTTATATATTTATATAAAGCTTGCAACACAAAATATTTTTTATTTAAAAAAGCGTACAGTGCAAATATCAGCTTATAATATTTTTTATATAAAATTACCTGCATATTACAAAAAAAATACACGAGTTTCAGCGTTATAAAAAGTGTAATTTGTACCTCGATATTTTTACGAAGAATTTCAATAACTTTTTTTCTCATACACATATATACATGAGGCCATTAAAAAAAAGTTTATTGTCGTTGCGAAATATTAATGACGTGATTTTTTTCTCTCATTTTCACATTTTTTTTTTTTTTTTTTTTTTTTTTTTTTTGTTCTCTCTTTATCTTTGATCATTCACGATTTCGCGACGTTTGTTCTTTTGTCTCCGTTTCTCTCGACAATCTCTCTTCTCTTCGCGTCTATATGTACAATCGCTCTTTCTCGTTCTCCCTCCCGTTCTCTCGCCTACTCCTGCATTTACCTTCCGGTTATGGATATTATTAAGTAATACCTATATCGCACGCACAGAGATACAGAGGCGTGTGTGTATACATATATGTGTATGTAAGCGCGAGCGAGCGCGCGCGTATTGCACGCAGGCGAACGGAAAAGCGCGGGTTCTCATTCCGGCGATATGACGTACTCGCAAAGTGATAGTCGGAGATTTGTTCGTACGAGTAAACGGAGTGAATACGCAGAGAGTAGAACCAAGAACCTTCAACGAATACAACACAACAAACAAATCATCTCTTGGATTAGATGAAAATCAATAATCAGAAAGATGCATAGAATGTCAGTGCCGCAATTCGAGAGAGATCGTTTTTTTTTCGCGTAATATTTTGCGTATTCGCGACTAATAAAGAACGGAATATTAATAATAATATTGCGATATAAGTGTTGATAAAAGAAAGACAAGCAAATGAAAACGGATTAAACGAGTAACTTTGTTGATACACATTAATAATTACGATTGTTTTAAAAAAGAGTAAATAAGAAAATGTTGATCGTAAAAATATATATCAATTATTTATATTATTAATTGCAGAAATAACTGCAGCAAAACAAACATTCCATTTCATTTTAAATTCACTTCGAGAAATTAAATTCAATGTTATTGCGTAACATGAGTAAATCAATTTGCGTGAGATTAGAATTTTAATTTGTCACTGGGTTGAATCCAAAGCAAATGTTTGTGTTTATTATTATAATTGTTATTATAGCATAAATAACATGACATATTCTTAATTATTAAAATAATTTTATGAATAAAACAATTATATTTTATTAATAAATGCATTCTGAATTTATTACGCTTTTTTTGTCATCGAGTTTAGTAAATATGGAGACAAAATTGTGAGTATAAAAACTCAATCTTTAAAAGTTTTAAACGAAAGATGTCAATTACATGCGAAGTTGCTCATTCGATCAAAAACTGCGCAATATCAATGACACGGTGTAAAATAATGTCTGCAGTATTCGTAAAATGTATTAAAAAATAGATATTGTTTTCACACCGTTATCTATCAAGTGTCCTCGCGTAGCCAACCGGAAGTAGCCACGACGATAGGAAACATGACCATACAACACGAAATGACTTAGAACGTGGCAATTGTAGCGAAATCGTGTCCGCCGTGAAACACACAGATAATTAAATTTCGAAAGTTGAAATTTTTGAAAGCAAACTTTATTTGCAGGCAAAGCAATTACAAGAAACACGCGTTATCTCTTGTCGTTCTCAAGGCGGAATCGTTTATTTACACAGATCCGACTAGTGGATAACTACGCGGCTGTTCCGCCGAATGTACGAAATAAGTGAAGTGTCCAATAAGTCGCTTAAGTCGGACAGGTGGGGATAAGCGCGAGTCGCGTGCACACGGTCGGGTCACCTGTGCGTTTCTCTCTTTCTCTCTGTCTCTCTCCGACCTGGTCTCTCTCTCTTTTCCTCGCGCTAATAGCGATGCCGTAATAACGACGCCGACACGCTCGTGCCAGAACCGAAGTATATGCTCGATGTATACGACCTAAATAAGATGCGATGCCCCCCCAGGGCGAAAGTAATTCACACGCGCGAACGGGAGTTCGTGAGCGCGCGCGCGCCGTACTTCACCGACTTTTAGGCTTTATTCGCTGCACGGCTCTGATAACATTCGAAACTTACTATTGCATCTGAATTTAGCCGCTTGTATACACGGTGGTTTGATCGAACAACGCGCAAGTTTGCTTCATTTTAATTGTTCTGTCATGATTAATTCAATATCGCGATTACGTATTTATGTTTGTCGCAAAAGGAAAATTAACGAGACAAAATGATCATTAATAACAATACTGATATTTTAATAGGAATATATTCTGCACAACATCGCAAAAATAATATATTTGGTATTGCGTAATTAATTGTAGGAATAAATGTTTATATTTTAAATTTTATCATTCGCCAATTTGATTATTGCAACGACAGTGCACGATCGGGTTGGATTGGAAAAACAGTTCGCGCATAGTCGCTGTTGCGATAGGTCGGTCAACGCGATCTCGCTGATGAGGAGGAGACGCGGTAGACGCGCTTGTTAAAGCGAAGGAAAGATAGAGCGAGCGGGATAAAGCTCGAGAGGGAGCATCGAGTCAGTAGGCTAGTGGGAACATAAACCGTACGTACGGTACCGCGAGCCCTCTCTCCCTCTTTCCCTCTCTATCTCTTGTACTTTCCGCCTTCCTTCTTCGCGATTTTCTCCTTCCATTGTGGTGCACGCTTCCATATAACGGTGATTTCAGTGTATTCTCGATTGTAGCGTTTCGCAAACAATTGCGAAGTCTTGAGAATTTTCTTTATATTATTATACAAAGATTTTACAATAGTGTATATCTTTAAATTTTTTTGTCAAGATGTGTTGTAATCAATTATATCGATTTTCGGATTCACACACTCGTCACATCGTTAACAATTTTTGTCCTGTATACTTTTGAGATCCTTTGTTTAAAAAGAATATTCTCTCTCAAACTTTTTTTTTTTGCAAAATTTAATTTTCCAATTTTACTATTCCGATCTTCGTGGTTTTAAATTGGTAAGTTGAATTGAAGATATGCAAAACACTTTTGACAGATCTGAGAATATTCTTTCGAGTTTTGCTTCCAGTCGATCCACGACGCATCTTCGCTGTTTAAACTGCAGTCGAGAGACTGAACAGTTTTTGTGTAACAAAAATCATGAAGCGACTTCCACTCTCTCTTTGAGCGATTCAAGCGTGCACACTTTTTTGGGACACCCTGTATGGGTGGGTGGTCGGCGTTGTGAAGCAGGCTCGCAAGCTCGGCCGGTGGTCGCCGAGCCTCGCTCGATAGCGAAGCGCGGTTCCCCTCGACACGAGCTCTCCGCTGCTTGCAACGCGGTTGGGATTAAAGGGGAACCACCGTGGTACGATGGAAATGCGGGATCGATGCGCCAGGAATCGGCTGCCTTTTCGCGTTGCCTCCCGAAGATCGATCGCACAGGATTGACGACATTTTCATACCTATTCGCCGTCTAAATCGCAGTTCTTCATCGTTGTTTTTTTCTCAAACTCTTTCTCTTTCCATTTTTTAAATCGCTCCTGTTTAAAGGTCTATAAACGTCTCTTCGCATTTCCATAATCACGGATTTGCAATCTTCGAGTCTTAACCTTTTTGAACGTATGACAAAATCCGTTTATATTTTTTATGTTATTTTTGTAAAGTTGTTCATTTAAGATATCAGTTGTAAAATATTTCCGACATCTTTCATCGATTGCAGGATATTGAAGTGAAATTTTAAAGCTTATGCATTTAATACTTTATATATACTTGTCTCCTATTCCATTTGCGATCCCGATTGTTACATATTTTATACGGGGCTCTCTTGTCTTCAAATTACATAGAAGCTGATTTCGTTTACTCTCCCGTTTTAGAAAGTCGGATCGAGAACTTTCGAAAGGATTACATAAATGACTCACAATTTAAACTTTGCGTCTGTGTTTCTGCTAATTGATTTATTATTTTGTGAGTGTGTCACAGTATTCTGCGTTTATTCTGCGAATTTCTTAGAAATCTTATTGGTAAACTTTTGACATTTGTTCTTCAAAAAATAAGACACACGAAACGATCTGAAGAGAATTTATAATTGTCAATCGATCACATCAGTTAACTTTTTATTTGATACTGTTCAGTGGTATTGTATTTGATACTGTTCACTTTGTTTGGTACCTCTTCTCCTTTTACATATCAAATAAACATGCAATAAAATTCGAATTAATTAATAGAAGCTCCAGAGAGTTGCAATTTATTCGAAACTAGTAAATTGAATTTTAAATAATAAATGAGAGGACATAAATTTATATACAAATTAAAAATTAAATATATCGAACGCTTTTATATCGAAACGTTTGTATTTTTTTAGACTTTCTACCTGGATATATAAATTCATAACGCAACAAAGCGATTTATTTTTAGTTTCTTTCTGGAAAAACTCGTTTACAGATTAGCAGAACTAGCACAGAAATCGACTCTCACAAGGAGAATATGTAAAGAGATAACTGTGGCATGTATATCGCATATATATATATATATATATATATATAAAACAGCTTTTGCGCGATCGGCGCGATGGCTACTTCCAGATCGGGTAAGCGCGCGAAGGGAAGTTCGACGAAGCCATGTCACGTCGTTGGCTGACCGCGCGATTTCCGACGACGACGGCAGTAACGACGACGACTACGCGGACAACGGTTACAGGAGGCGAAATAACGAACGAAGCGAGCGCAACGACATTAACAATCACGACGAGCACTCGACTCGGCGTGCTACGACTTCGGGGTGACTAGAGTGAGACGCCACCGATTCTTGAGCCAACGGCAACTACTGTGTCGATTGGAGTGAACGAGGGATAGTGTAGTACGATAAATCGTGTCACGCGGAGTGGCGTGAAGAAGGCGGAGAAAGAGAAGGAAAAGAAAAAAGAACAAGGAGAAACGTAAAAGCGAACAAAACTTTTTTACCGGTGAGCCAGAGTAAACTAATCGCGAGTGCCGTGCACATCGTAGTTAGACAGATCGCGGACCTTTGTCGAGAGTGGTGGTGGTGGTAGTGTTACCAAAGAGCGAGCCGGAAGTCCTCGGAAGTTTTTTAACGCGGTTACGCGGCCGCGGATGTTACGCCGGAAAATCCACTCGGTGGTGGTTCAGCAGGGCATCAGCCTGGCAGACGTCGTCGGCGTCGCGACACCGTCACCACGGCGTTCAACATGTTCGAGATGTGGAGCGCGGTGAGTTCCAAGCTGGAACACTCCGCGACCTCCTCGGGCTCGCCGTTGCCTTTGACTTCGCACGCGCCTCAGACGCCGCACACCTCGTCGGGGAGCATAAAAGGTAAAGAGTTTGATTTGTCGGAGATTTGTCAGATATCAAACTCTCAGTCAGTTTGAGTTAGTTTATTTTGTGTAATTAAAGTAAGAAAGAAAGTTTTTAAACGTAAAAATAAAAAATTGAATCTCTCTAACTCGAAAGTCACGAAAATAATTCGAGTTAGAGAGGATTTATCTCTCAAAGTTCGAGTTATAGACTTTTACATATTGTAACAATTAATTTTGAAGTAATTTACTGTAAAATTAATTGATACTTTCATGTATTGTTTCTATTTTTTTTTACTTATAGCGATTTTTTGTAGAAAATGAATAACAATTCGAATTGCAGTGATTTTCGAGTTAGCGAGTTAAGTCAAGTATATATAACTGAACTAAATAGCTAGTTCGAAATTAAAATGTTTACGTGCATAAACTGAGAATATATTATCTTTTAACGATATTCATTAATCTGGCAAGCAGAACAATCAGGTCATAATACAATTATGAAAATCGCTCGAAATGCCATTCCCGATCTCTCGAGGAGTCGAGAAGTCTTGAATATATTATTGCACACTGTCTCTCGCGCTTCTAAATATTGCTATTTGCGGCGTCGTATCGAATATTGGGATACTCGATCTTTAACCCTTTATGCTCATATATCATCCGCATGACGAAATAGAACGAGATGTCTGATCGCGATTCGACGTGAATTATAAAATCCCATTAATCACGCGTGCGTCGAACGCGTTGTAATAAATCTCTCGTTACACATCGCTCTGGCATATCCATTTGTGCCTGGGACCCGTGGTTTCGTATGCGTTTTTAATATTCACCCGTGTGTACAACAACAAATAATCAATATCAAAACTTGTCTTTCACGAAAAACGATTAGCATGCCGATTTGCAACGGAAAATAGTGCATTCTCGCTGTTGCAACGATCGGGTAAAGATCCTCGAGACGCGAGAACGTTTGCACAAGCACAGTCGTCCGAGGTGAGATTAACATAAAAATAATGGCCAGTTCAAAGTGTTGGAAACGTGACATATTTCAATATGCATACTTTTATTAACTGGTCGCTGGTGCAATCGCCGGTGCAGTTCAAAGGTATATCCGTTGTGAAATCGATGCATGATCGTTGTCGTCTACTCTATCGTAATCGACTCTCGATATACTATGATATTATTAATGATTAGGTTAGGTCGTATTAACGATCTTGAATTTAACGATATTAATTGAGACATACTTACGGAGCGATCGTGTTATCTTCAAATATTTCATTCTTTGAAATATAATACAACTTTGCTCATATAAGAAATTAAAAAGCAGAGAAATATTTATTTTTATTTTCGTAATGTTCATTTGATATAAACGCAATTGCTGAAGTGAACATAGACACGAAATGAGGCGTAGGAGAAGATAGACGAAAATATCAATTGACCTGTATAAATATTAATATATTATATACACAATATATTGCCACAATATATTACCATTAACATGACACACGCGTAGGTTGTATTAATAATTAATACATTTATAATGTATCTATATTCGTCTATTGTGACATATTAATTACATAGTATCGCGTGTATGTGGAGTGTAGTAATTAATTTGCAATTATTGTATGACAAGTGGCTTTCTATTACAAATTGGTCAATGTGACCAACGATGCGTCCACACTTACTCATTTTGATGAAAACCTTTCAACATTAAACTCTTAGAGGAATATCGAGTAAGTTATAACATTTACGAAACGTTTATTCATGGCAATTAGCGTTGTAACAAAACCATCATTAGCCTTCGCGCACTCACACATGATATTTCATGTCAACAACAATAATAAAAATACTTTTATGTATTTTTTGTATTGTTTGGTTGCATAAATACTCAGGGAAAAAAAACGATTAAGTTTTACGCTTCTTTGTTTGAGTCGTATTTTTGCCAGTAGGTTGGCAGCAGGCGAAGCATGACAAGTCCCAGGACGAATCTATTTGCGAGGGCGTCGCAAATCCGCTGACAAGAGACACACTCTCGCGTCCTCGCACGCGTCTTCTTTGCCGAGACAGCGCGATATTGCCAGCCGGCCTCACACACGGGCGTTCTTCATACGGGGGTTTGCGCAACTCGTTCTTACGTGGGTACTTTCGCTTTGCATAATTCGCTCGGCATCGTGCGTTTCGATCGGGTATTCGGGACGACGCGATATCGCAAAGTCGTAAAGATTTTCAGATTTTTGGACGTTTATTACCATCTTTCTCTCTTTTTTTCTCTGTAAAATGTTTTCTGAGCCATTACGAGGATATCACTGAAATTGGAAGTGTAAAATTGATATGAAATATTGAGAAGCAACAATGATGGAAATTGTTGTAGAAATAATTGTAGCAATATGAGAGAAAATGTAGATGGATTTTGACTAGTATTCAGTGATATCTTGGTTGGATAACATTAGCAACCTCGTTTCATTAATTAAGTTAACCCAGTTTTTGTTTCACGAATTCCCGAAAAAGCTGCGCTGTTTCGTTTATGTACTGCAAAAAATATCAGCAGGATAATAATAGATAGACGCATAAATTAAGCGCCCACGTCGGGATAACGATGATGTACTGATTTCATAATTAAAAGCCTTTTAATGCATATGATTTTACAATGGTAGTTGTATCGATAATAATTGATATAATAAACTGCTTTATATGTGCTTTATATTAAAAGAATATTTGCAATGAAAACGCTAAACTTTTGTATTGTATAATGTTCTCTTTCTTACAAATATTAAAATTTTTTTTTATAATTTTTATCGGCTATTTATAAAATTAATGTTATTTTTATACACTATTTATACTTCCTACTAAAGTATAGAAAATCAATTGTGCGCATAGTCGTGATATTCCTTGGATTTTAGTTATAAACTTTATCACAACATAACAAACAAAACACTTTGATGCTAATAAACTTCAATATAATTTTTTAGATAATTTCAATACATGAGGTTTTGATCATTTTACGTAACTAATTAATCATGTTAATCACCATTCAAGATGTTTTTTTGTTTTCGTCTTCGATGTGTGTATATTCTTTTCTCTCAATGAGAATTTCGATATTCATTTCGATTCTTGAGATGACGCGCGAAATGAACGATCGCGGCGAAACGTCGTGCATCGAATGGGTTTCGCAACGAAAGAACCTTCAAACCGGTCCGTCCGCTCCGAAAACGCGCCACCGTTCACCGCATAAGTGTATCTCACGTGGCTCCGCAGCTTTCACCTGCGAAAAAATATAATCCCGACCGCGACTCTGGCCGACGACAAAGTCGATCAAAAAGTTGTCGTCGTCGTCAACCCGCGGCACGTCACGTAGTACATCGTGTGTACAATCGACTTCGCCGAAACGGCGAGAACGTCCTCCACACACCTTTCGCTTTCGCGTCGCGGAGAATTTCGATGTGTGACGCCATCTCGTCGTTCACGAAGGGTTAGATAAAGCAGATTGATGGGAATTTTATGCGAAATCTAGAGCCGATCCCTCAAGAGAGCTATAAGCGGGGGGGAGAGTAGTATCTAACATTACTAAAACATGGCAGCAACAAACTCTGATGATAAATTTCACACAAAGTTGCGAATAACGACGCAAAAAAGATTAAAGATAGAAAGGTGCAAATGAGACAGCTTAGCTATATTTATGAGAAGCTTGAAGCACGAAAATTTTCATCCCAATTAGGATTCGTTTGTTGCAGTATGAAAATCACAAGGGAATTGAAATCAATAAAAAATAAACGCCACACTGTAAAACTTTCTTTGTGACATAAAACAAATAATATTAATAGACTTTTTGTATGTGAATGGAAAAAAAGTGTATTCACCGTTTCCCTAGCGTATCGTAAAAGACGATTGAAAGAAAACTTACCTCTATATTAATAAATTACGGAAAAAAACTAATTATAATAAGTTATGTATTTAATATTTATAATATTTAATATTATGGTCTTATATATAATGGATATATAAATAAACATGCAGTTATATTATTGGAAAGAAACTATTCAATTGTTACTATAAAATAACAGTAATTATTGAACTTTTATTCACTCGCAAGATATTATCCCATTGATCCGAGGATCAAAATCATCCTTGACCTAATAATTGCACCGAGACGAACTGACAAATGCGCGCGTTATGTTAATTAATTCCCACGTATACGTAAACAAATCGCCGCTACAAGTTAATCTCCCTGATCAGAAGGTGGTGCGAATAAGTGCGATAACGGCGGAGGCGGGAGCGCATTACGAAATAGGCGAAAGGGATAATGGATATTATTGAACGGCGAAAAAGTGGAAGAATGCATTCTTCGGCTAGTGGCAGTTGTTTACAGCCGCAGTTATCTCGCCTCGAGTACTTACTCGGGCTGCCACATGCTCGCTTGCATTTTATCTCGCAATTCCGCGACGATAATTTGTTCACGATGCAGAAAGTCAATCGGCGGCGACGCGCGAAGAGCGACATCGCTCACTATTATCGTATGAAATAGTACACGCCGCTCCGCTAATAAAATATCGCGGAGTAATTTATTCGTGGAACGGGCACAGTGGAATTCATTCCTATACGTACTACGTGCTGTCGTCGTTTCATCGCGCGCGAAGTGCAGTTCTTCGTTCCCGTTGCACGTACACGTATCAAGCTTGTCGTAACATTTTAATCGGCCATTTAACAAATTATGTTCTTCGCATAGTGAGCGATATTTCAATTTTGTTTAATGCACACGATTTGCAATTTCCGTTTTATATCGTGAATGCAAATAATTTTTAACGCAAAAATTCGGAGATAAGTAGCTCACCGCTCACGATAGTGTCAAAAATATTAATAACTTATTTGTTGAACAAATCTAATTTCTTTTTCTGTTGATTGTTTGTTAGAAAAACAGAATGTATTTATTTTAAAAATATTGTTGTCATTATTAATGTTGGTAAATGAGAAGACAATCAATTAAAAATTATGGCGAACGCGGCGTTTACACGAAAGTATTGTTAAGAAAATTGTCGATAACAAGTTGAAGCGATTTGGCTCAACTTTCAATTATGGATGAGTGATATAAATAACTGTTAGCGGGATGATCGCACGGAAAAGTAGCAGATAGAAATGAAAGAGCGAGTTATCCGTAACGGTGTAGCTATAAGTAGTACGGTAACGACGACGTGAATTGCATCGACGATTTGCTATTCCCTGTCTCTCCCATCTCTCTCTTTCTCTCATCTCTCTTTGGTACTATTATTTCTTTATACATATATATACATACATACATACATATTAGTATAATATCGCACCATTACTATCGCTCATCGATACTTCCGTGCAGTTGCAAAGTGATGAGCGATCAGTTAATACTGTTCAAAAGAGCGTATCAGTGCACAGGGAAAATTACGCGCAACTATGTTGCATAATCTTGTGTAGAAACGGTCCTCTTTTCATCTTGTGCAAATTAAAGAATAATAACAATCTTTTATTTTATTTTTGTTCGCGATCCAAAATCAAAATATCCGTTCTCTCTCAGAGAACGTGCAACTTCGATGTGAAAACTGTGTACGCAAACACGGGGGTTGCGCGTACAATCTCGACTGAAATAATACACAATGTTGAGGAGATCTAAACAAAAGTGAGACGCGCTTACAATAATACACATGTAAACGGACATAAACAAAAACGAGATGCTCGCTCGTAGTCATCGTCGTTGCTGCTACTGCAGCTGCGGCTGCAGTTACGAGAGGGTCGGTGGTGGTAGTGGTGGTGGTGGTGGTGGTGGTGGTGGTAGTAGTGGCGGTGCGGTGGAGGCAGTGGCGGTGACGGAGGACGGGAGAGGAACGGAAGCGTGGGTTCCCAGATCGATAGTTGCGCGGCCGTGTAACCGACGGGTGCTTCTCGTCGTCGTCGTCGTCGTCGTCGTCGACGGCGACGGCGACGGCGACTACGCTGGTGGTGGCGGCGTCGTCGTCATCGGGACGACGAAACGTCGATACGCTCGCACGTGCATCGTTTCCGCATCGTCCGAAAGCGCGGAGCGTGTTTCTCTCCGTTGGGAGATGAGTTGGCGCGGGATAAAAAGGTGGAGAGACAGAGGAAGGCAGGGGGTGGAGGAGGAGATGTAAAACAATGCTCCACTGCCGTTTTGTAATATCTCCCGCTGTCTGTGACGAGAGAGAGACAGCGCTTTCCGGCTCGTCGATGCAAACGCTCCGTGTTAATGGAGTGCAAGAATCCTCAGCTCGTGAATAGAGCGCCGGCTTTTCGTAAATATGACGAAGTGACAACAGCGTTGGCGGAGGGAAGGAGGACAAGAAAGAAGGGTTGCTGATTTTTAATTCAGCCTTCGTTTCGCGCCCCGATGATGATGTTTATATACTACCAAAAAAAAGAGTACTGATTTTATTTGCCGAAGCAAATAGGGAGATATATACATATATATGAGAAACTGATCGTCTAAAAAAGGATCACTTATATCGTGTTTTGTTAAGAAATATAGGTGACACGTATCATTTTGTCAATAATTATATTTTCGCGTATATTAATGTATCCTGTTCACTTTTCGGTTTGAAATTTTAATTATGACAATGTTCGTGTGGTTAACGGAAAGTGAGATAAGTTATTTTGCTACCATTTTTCGAGATTATTGAATTCAGTTTCGCCGACAAGAGAAATTATATTTATCAAAGAAATCTTTTTTATATTAATAATCAAATACTCGAAGCTTTCAAAGATTTTTCGAAAATTTAAGGATAAACGCAGAAAATAATAGAACTCTTTGCAACAGGATGATAATTCGCAAATCGCAGGATACGATATAGAAAAAGTTCTGGTAATGCCTCGCGAGACGTGAACGAGTTCAAGCGTAGTTCTTTTTTTTTTTCTTTTTTCTTTTACTTTCTGCGCTTTCGTGCGTTGAAAATGTGGGGAATCACTGACATAATGCGTCGACGAGTCTCGAGATTCTCGAGAAGGAAGTTATCGGAGCGACGTGCATGCGCCTTGGGAACGAGTGCGCGAAGCTCCTTAAAGCGGGATATCCCGATATCGCTTTCGGCGGACACTTTTACACTTGCGCGTTATGTGGCTCTCACATGATCGGTGTTACGATCGTATAAAACTTATGAGATGACACTTGGTAAAACTTTCAGTGAATTTCGCGCGCCGTTCTCGCGATTGCCTTAGTCACTTATTTGAAACATTTATCTCGAAGAAAAAAATACTATCACTTATTTTAGAATGATAAAAAAAGTGCCGATGGTGTTTAAGCTTTCAAAAGCAAAGACGTGTGTGATCAATGCATTTGCTCTGCTGGAAATTATTCCGCTAAATTATCCATTTTCTCGTAAATGGAGTTCTCTTGGTATCGATTAAGGGCGAGAAAAGGGGAGCGCAGAAAAAAAGGGAAGATCATCGATCGACCGCGCGAGCGCGCTCTTAGTCAAGCTATAACGCGATCGGATGTAGGACAAACATTGCGAGTATCTTGGCTCATCGGCATCGTTACCGATTTAGACTTCTCCGTTCGGACATACCTGTCCGAGCATTGTATCATTAGGCTTGTTAGCGCAGCGTCCTTGCGGACTGATCGCCGATCTGTCTCCAGCAAAGCATCGGAAAGCCAAGATCGATTGCATGTCACGTTCACTTTACGTGTGCGATTTTTCCTTGAAGTATTGTTTCTCGGAAAAAAAAGGTTTTTAATAATGACACACTTTTTCGTATTTTGCGAATGCTTAATAATTGATTACAAATTATTGCACGGCACTGAGAAGAACGGTATTGAGAAAAATTGTTCAAATAAATTTTTTTCTATAAGATTATGTGAATTTAAGAAAATATGTTACACAAAATTAAAGACTACATTTATCTGTCAAAATATCAGTCGTACAACGTTAAAATTACGAAATTGACTACCACATTGTGTACATATTTAAGTAAAAAAATAGCGTATTATTCAGCAGATTGTTATAGATCAGAAGCTCTCAATCTTGAATTAAATTGCGTCATTTATTTGAGATTTACTTTCTGGAAAGACTTATCAAATTGTTTATACAAGAGATGATAACACAGTGATACAAACTTTCGCTGAAGAAACATCGTCTCGGAATTTATGGGAGAAAACGCTGTTGTTGAAGTTTGATGTAAATCTTACGTAACCACGCGTTATATGAAGAGGGAGGCACGGTCGCTTTCGCAGAGAGGGTTGCTGCCGAGACTGCACGGGGCGGCGGGGATGACGGAATGGACTGGAAGCGGAGCAGGGCAGGGCAGAGCTTTAAATACCCCCATAAGATTGAGAAATCGATCGACTTCGCCCATTTGCGCGGTTGTAGAAATACTTAAATGAAATTCTTGGATACGTAATATATGTATATATATTTTTTATAATAGATAAAATCTATTTTTACTCTTTTTCTATGATAAATATTCAATATAATATTTATACACAGTTAAACATATATAAAAAAAGTTCTAAGTTAACAATAGATAAAAAACTCTACGAACACATAATATATCTTGCAATACGACCAACATGATTTCCGCAATTAAATATAAAAACTCCGTCGATCATTTTTACATAAAGTATATATTTTTATTTCCAATCGCGCATCAATCCATCAGATATAATCGGGGGAATAAAGTAGAAAACCGTATAGATTTTTGTCATTCCGTTTCTAATGAATGGAGTTCGCATCCCTTTTTCATCCGGAGAGATATATATCTCTGATCGGCGAGAATTTCATCGTCCAAATATATTGTCAGCACGCACTTTTCGCCGCGGCAAAAGCCCCCGATCGCGGGGATGAGTCGCGCTTTCAGCTGTACGACGGATGATGCATGCTTGTAACGGAAGCGTGCGCGAGGGCGGCGGAGAACGCGGGTTGATACAGGGTGGAGGAGAAATCGATTCCGGGGAGCGTCGTGTTTACTCGACGTCCGCGTCGCGGCGCATTGTCGTTGCGATTTCGCGCTCGAGCACGCCAACTTCGTATTTTTCCTAGCTGTATATACGATACACCTGCACGTCGCACGTGCCGCGTACAGACAGCGAGAGTATAATAGGTAGAATAGAACGGAGTTTATCGCCTACTTAGTATTTTTCACTTCGAACTCGAAAGGAATCACACGAAAGAGGCAAATACACTCGCGTGAACCAAATAAAATAAGTGACAGTTAAAACGAATCAAAAACTCGATGTTTTCGAATATATAGAAAAAATTTCTTCACAAAGCTCTCAATAAATCCAAGAAACAAAATCTTTTAATTTGCATTTAACTTTTTTTATATTCTCCATTAAATAATAAACGTAAGTAAATACTTAAATAAAATAGATATATTTACGTAAATATATTTATGCTTACGTAAGAAAATTATAAATAAGAAAAAAAACGGTTTTGTTTACGATTCAATTGAAGTGAGAATAAAAAAAAAAATAAATTAGATAGAAGAGAAAAGAGTGCGTGAGGAGGGGATCGAGAGAAAGACACAGCTGAGTTTATGTAATCGCATCCTGCGTGAATATGATAGTCGGATCTCGTCCCGGCGCTTATTTACGTGCAAACTACGCAACGTGACTGTCTTTTTTATCGGGGCCGCGGCAGAGGTGTGTTGCGTATAACGCGAAGAGGACTTTAAACGGTACTGCAAAAACAAGACAAAAAGGAGAGAGAGTTCTTCGATCGTTATCGCGCGTTGCCGCCGTTAAGCTCCCTATCAATAATGACTGCGATTAGCTACACAGCGCGGTCCATTGATCTTTCCAAAGGTAAAGGCTCAAGACACGTTACGTCATTGCATCTACTCTTTCCTCCCTCTCTCTCCCCCGCTTTTGATCACGAGACCAATGTCACAACCCGAATCGGTAGATGGAATTTTAACAATCGCGCGATCTCATGTGCGCTCAAATCTTATTTTACGGTCAATGAATAATTGCCTCGTGTTTAATGAAATGATAAATTTTGTGTCGCATATGCATACATCGCGTAATTAAATGCTTCTTTTGTAAGAAGCAAATGAAGCTCTCGCTTCGCAGAATTCAATTGTCGTTGATAATTTTCAACAATATGAGATGCGCGGACGTGATATTTTGTCGCTTAAAAAAAAAAAAAAAAAAAAAAAAGAAAGAAGAAAACAAGAAAAAGGGAAAGGATAAGTCACTTTGATTGCGAATTCCTTATCTAAGCTGATTTTTCCCCGGTGAATTCATACTGCGAAAATAAAGTTCTCGACCGATCGAAATAACTTATGCACATCGAGATCTTCGATCGTGTCAGAGCTTTTTAATAGTCAACATTAGATCAATACTGTGAAACGAGAACGGCCGATGTCGCTCTATAACTCACGGAGAGGTGAAAGAACGAATATCCTATATATGCGCACACATGTTCAACATTTCCTGCCTTCTGCTTCAAAGTTACAGAATAGCATCGGTTGTTCTCAAATATCCGGTAATTGATGTATAGTATCCTCATTTTTTTCATCTGATGATGTATTTACGATATAGAAATCGAGAACAGCGTAATGTTTCTTTTGAAAATTATTTTATGAAAAACTCTCGTATGAAAAAGACAGAATATTCGTGATTATTCGGTTTTATTTTAATTTCGTGATCTAGTTTAGTGTAAAACTAGAAGATGTAATATGTCAAAATAAAAATCTGCCACAGAGTGAAAAGGTTAATAGAAAAATAATTGTCCCTCGTCTGACAGCAACGTCGGATAGAGAGAAAGAGAGAGGGAGATATAACGACCAAACGCGGAGAATACGTAGCGTAATACCTGTCGCATAATTCCACCGCTATCCTGCAATGACACCTGCCATTTTCGCCTTCGGCTACACAGCGCAAGAATATCCCGCAACCTGGTGCGATTTTCTTTACCGATTCGCATGAGTAAAAAACATACTAGAAAGGCATATTCTGTAGAATCTGTCATTCGCGAACGATAAACTCTGGAAAACCATCCAATTAGAACAAAAATATTAAAAATATTAAATAAAGTTAACAACAACAATATTGAATATATAAAATACAATATAAATAGAAAAATAAAATATTAGAATACAATTTTCATTGTGAATTAATTTACAATTATATATTTTATTATTCTTTTTTACACACGAGATGATATAAATTAAAATACATAAAACTGTGTGTATATTGAGTTTTATATAATATTTAATTGGAATAGTAACAAAGTTTAAAAGTATTAATTCATGAAAGATTGAAAGGCTTAAACAGACGTGCATATTAAATAAATAATATGTTTTCATTGATATTTAGATTGCTATTTAGAACATGTAACGTGGTAGAGACTCACACGCAGTTATTTTAAACAATGTACATAATGTGTGTATAAACAAAAATATTGTTATTGGATATAAAAGTTGTACAGTTGTTATGATGTTATTTGCCCATCGAAAACAGTACCATATGCAGCATAACTGTTAATTGAAGTTGCGTAAGACCCGTATTATGCAAAACTTCGTTATATCCAATATTGATTTTACACGTTTCACATTTCTTATAAGTTTTTTATTTTTCCGGGCGTTACATTAATTTTTAAAATTACCTAATATCTTTCTTTTCTTATCCATTATAACATATAGTCAACAAGAACTAATATACATAAAACTATTATAATTTAATACACACGGAGTCTTTGCTTTCGTTTCATCTCGTTTGATGTAACTTTAAATAAGACGGCGGCGGGAACAACAAGAAAGAGGAGAGAAAAAAATAGAAAACAACACGTCGTTGACAATAATATCGCGGCTTTCGTCGTGTTACCACCGGCGCGGCCGGCGACGGCCGCGCGGCTCGATACAAAATCGAACGCTGTTGCGAAGAGAGGAGGATCGAGAACCACTGCGCGAGCAGCCTTGGCTGAAGTTGTCGAACCCGCGACCCAGTTACACGCTCGCGCCAACACATGCGCGCGTCTCACCCACACCTCTCGGAGGTGCATGCACTGTGCAGTGCGCGCCGATGCGCGCACGCTGCAGTCCCCCTTTGCCTCCCTCGCGCTTTGCACTCTCGCGCGCACTCCTCGTCGTCGTAGTCGTCGTCGTCGTCGTCGTCGTCGTCGTCGTCATCCCCCGTCCCACTTTCCGCTTGTCTCTTCCCTCACGCGCTGACTCGCGCTCCTCACACGCTCGCACACGCCTAACGCACACGCTTAACGCACACGCGGCGACAGCGTCATCATCGTCATCGACTTTCCTCCGCGGACTTTTCGTCTCTCTCTTTCTCTCTTTTCTCTCATTGTCCGACTCACACAAAAACGGACGCCCCGTCACCGCGGCTGCCAAAAAGGTGCATCGCTTCGCGATACTGATAATGGAAATCGCGGCGCGGAGAGATCCTCGCAGGTTTCATGTTTCGATGAGTGCGGTTCTCTGCCGCCTGTCGTGTGGGTTTCGATCCTAATTTCCGGAGGAGAAATATAACCGTCTATATAGACACATGATATCCTCTCTCTCTCTCTCTCTCTTTCCCTCCGAACAGTTCTAACATTCTACTGTTTACTACGCGCTTATTATGTCATCGTAGATGAGTTTGTTAAAAGGTGTTAAAGAGTGTTGCGAGGTGAAATATGTATACGAGAATGTATAACGCTCTTATTATCGTACAGTAATTAACATTAAAACTATTAAGTTAGGAACTAACACATGTGTAAATTAATGAAATATCCTTTCTATCCTTAAATGTATGTCGAGATGACTTTTTTAAAGAGAAAGAATTGAGTTTTTTTCTATGTAAAATCAATTACTAATTTCTTTCTATATTTAAAAAAAAGCGGTCAAAGTTTTATAATATATTGTAAAAATGAGAAAGTTTTCGTAGTTCTTTTTGTAGCACCCGACTTTAAGATTGCCGTCCATCACGTCATCGATTATCTCAATAACGGTTCTAATGGATGCAAATCAGTTTGTGACTATCACAAGATGATTACTGAATATGTATTGAATTTTAACTACTGTTATAAAATGCTGAAACAAAAATTATATATTTAAATTTTCGAGACAAGTCTAAATTGACGTTAGTATTGCAATATCGATTATATCTTACAAAAAGAAATGCTTGTAAAAGAGATGTTTTTCGATTTTACAATTACTATCGCAGTGTAAATGAAGTTTTTGCTCGCATACCCGATGATATAATAATATATATTAAAGAAAATAAAAAATAATTATTAAAAACAGAGCGATGAGTATAACAGGTTCTAAAGTTTTCTTCGGTATTATATTAATAAAAAGTTAGCGTCTCTTTTCGGAATATCGTACTTTGCTTTTGACTTTGCGGTTAACCTACATTCTATGGGGCGTTTATCAATCTAAAGTAGTTTTATTCGCGTACATCTTGATCGAACACACGTTTCGACTGACCTCGCGATATGTATTTCTAAAGATAATGCATCATTTTTGAAAATGGATTCGTTCTCTCGACATTTTCACGTTCTATGTACGTACGTACATGCATACAGTTGTCTTCGCATCAGCGCAATTTGAATTAACGATCAACATGAAATCTTTTCGGAACTATTGTCCTACAAAAGCTCTAATATTTGTATACTTATACGAGCCTAGATAAATGAAGGATATTAAAATATGTTCAATTTTTAGGAATTTAACCGGTATAAAACGGTTAATCGAATTTATATCTAACGCTCAATTATTTATACTTTTTCAGTGTCTAATTTTGAGTGAGTTATAAATGTCACTTCATTAATCTCACTTCCTCTTTATTTTCTGTACCTAACACAGAAAATAGCTCGGCTTGATCAATTCATCATCGCGACATATCATATAAGTTAAAATTTAACTTGGTCACCATATGTGCGCTGTAAATTTTATTCCAACTTTTACAGCGTTTTTTTCGCGTGCAGCAATGTTTGATCACGCCATCTTCTTTTTTTTTATAATAAGAGAGGCGCTGTTATAAAAGTTATGGCTTCTAGTGGATTAAGCGTCCCAAATTCTCTGCGCGGTTACTCGCTTGTAACACTCGCTTGTATCGCGAGTTAATATCGGACGCATTCACGGTCTGGTATTATTCTAACGAGGAAAGCGATCGTTCGTAGTAATGCGTGTCGAATCGCTGCCAGAAACGCTCGCGCGATCGACTAATTACAACACCGATTACACACGCACGCCCACGCGTTCGCACATAATGCATAGCTCTGTCATCGGGCCGCTGACAGTTGCATTCACGCACAAAACCATTCCGATTATTCAAACAACGAGCGATTCGATATTTTTAGACGTCATTTTTAAATTGTCTATTCATTTTTCGGCTCTTTTGTTTTTGGATTATTTATTTTTGAAAATAAATAGGATTTTTACAAAAAGTGTATCAAATCAGTTAATTTATTGTGACTGCGTCACAATAATTTTTGTGTTATACTTTCGTTGACAGATTGAGGGAAAAGAGAGAGAGAGAGGGAGAGAGAGGGAAATGCGGTTTTTCTACATTCCGATAGATGTGAAATCATGCGAAAAAGGAATTAACATAAATAAGGTGATAAGCGCGCGTCTATTAAAAATATTCCAATATTGTAGCGCGTAAAGTTTATTACGACGAAAGTATAAATAAATCCGAAAAGTAGCGATTCCGAAAAGTTTTTTTCTGACGCGACTAACGTAAAACGTGAGAGTTTACAAGTGGCACGTAGGTGGATGCAGGTATATAGATACGTGAGAAGCGACGTAGGCGAACGTTGCATTGCCACGTAATATTCAATCATACATTTCACCCGCGCACTTCGGTTAAACGAAGGTTCGCGGCGAAGGCGACGATTAGCGATTCCAGTTGAACTCGGTTTGTCCCGGGGCCGACATTCATCATTCGCTTCTCTCTTAACACGATTAAATACGATGTGCATTTACAAGATACTGATAAACTGTTACAGACTCGAATACATTTAAGCGCTTATTTAAAAATGTCAGAAATTTTTATGTTACAAATGCGCTTTACGTATTTATATCAAAAAGAATGGGGAAAATTAAATTTTACATTAAACTGTGTGTCAAAAAAAGCGAAGTTCCACATAAAGCTAAATTCGCGAAACTACAAAATTAACAAAATGGAACGTTTGAGTTAAATTTTTCGTGAACAAGAACTTTTGCAATGCATCATGCATAAAACATATATTTTTTTAATATAAATTGATGTAGAATTGAACTCCAAATATTTAATATTACAAGTAAAGAGTTAGAACTTGGCCTTATGGAGTGAACACAGT